>OZ026517.1:30790164-31040695 GCA_964019695.1 Loripinus fragilis
ACTTCTACGACTACTACTACCACTACTACAACTTCTACAACAACAACAACAAAAACTACTACCACTACTACTGCTACTACTACTACTACTACTACTACTACTACTACTACTACTACTACTACTACTACTACTACAACAACAACTACTTCTACTACTTCTACTACTTCTACCACAACTACTACTACAACTTCAGCTACTACTACTACTACTACTACTACTACTACTACTACTACTACTACTACTACTACTACTATTACTACAGAAATAACAACTGCTACGACTATTCTACTTCTCCTGTTCTACTACTACTACAACCACCACTTTTTCTACTACTACTACTACTACTACTACTACTACTACTACTACTACTACTACTACTACTACTGCTAAGTAAGGGCTTTCATACTCTACGGCTATTACAGGGAATATACAATGGAGTTTCCCGTCGTTATAGGGGTGAGAAATGATATGATAAGTAATAAGTAGTAAGTAATAAGTGATAAGTAGTAAGTAGTAAGTAATAAGTTATAAGTAATAAGTGATAAGTGATAAGTAATAAGTAGTAAGTAATAAGTGATAACTTATAAGTAAAAATGTCCCTCCAGGGCTTCCGTAGTTATTACTTAATACTTATTACTTAATACTTATTAGTTATTACTTAATACTTAATACTTATTACTTAATACTTATTACTTATTACTTAATACTTATTACTTAATACGTACTTGTAAGCAGCAGCAGCAGCAGTAGTGGTAGTAGTAGTAGTAGTAGTAGTAGTAGTAGTAGTAGTAGTAGTAGTAGTAGTAGTAAGGGTAGTAGTAGTAGTAGTAGTAGTAGTAGTAGTAGTAGTAGTAGTAGTAGTTAAGTAGTAGTAGTAGTTAAGTAGTAGTAGTAGTAGTAGTAGTAGTAGTAGTAGTAGTAGTGTATCAGTAGAATAGATAGAGTAAAAGTTTGTTGATGTTGTTTGATGTTGTAGTAGTGTTGTTGTAATAGTGGTGGTATTATTACTACTACTATTACAACTACACTACTACAGCATCATACAACATCTACAAACTATAACTATAACTATTTTACTAATACACTACCACAACATCAATAGCAACCAGTATTCCTACTACTTAAACCACCACTTTTACTACTACTAGCTTTACTACTACTACTACTACTAGTACTACTAGTACTACTACTACTATTACTACTACTACTACTACTGTTGCTGCTGCTGCTACTACTGCTTTTACTATAACAACAACTACTACTACTACAGCAAAATCATAAACACCAACTACACAAATACTACTACTACTACTACTACTACTTTTACTACTACTACTACTACTACTACTACTACTACTACTACTACTACTACCACCACCACTACTACTACTACTACTACTACTACTACTACTACTGCTACTACAACAGCAAAAACAGCAACACCAACTACTCATATATTACTACTACAACTACTACTACTACTACACTGCTACTAATACAGCAAACACAGCAACAACAACTACATATATACTACTACTACTACTACTACTACTACTACTATTACTACTACTACTACTATTACTACTACAACAACAACAACAACTACTACTGCTGCTGCTGCTGCTGCTGCTACGGCTATGACAGGGAATGTACAATGGAGCTTCCCGTCGTTATAGGGGTGATAAATGATATGATAAGTAATAAGTATAAGTAATAAGTGATAAGTAGTAAGTAATAAGTAATAAGTGATAAGTAATAATTAATAAGTAATAAGTAATAAGTAGTAAGTAATAAGTGATAAGTAATAAGTCAAAATGTCCCTCCAGGGCTTCCGTATGATTTGAACATGAGTTAAAGCAGCTATGCGCATAGGTATTTTTAGGCATATGCAAAAGTGTCTGGAATAGGGTGGGGTGGAGGGTCTGGTATTCTGTAATCATTAAAAACATAATCAATTATTCACTCTCATTAAAATAGTTGCTCATTCATTTAGAATATAAAAAATATATGTTATATAATTACGTCTTATTGTTAAATTTTATATCCGGGGTGGGGGGTCTTCATACCCTTGTTTTCCATCCTCAGGCCACCAGGGTTGGTTCTGTTCTCCTTGCTTTTTAACTTTCTAATTTTTAAGGGATATTTGGTTTAATCTTTTAAAACTTATTATTAAGTATTCATTTTTTTCTGGTTTTCTTTAAAAGAGAAAATTATTCATGATCTTTTGAAGCCTCATTATTCTCTAATCATTAGGCTACTAACTGTTTGCTCTTTATTCTCATATTATTAAAACATTGTTGTCTGGCAAATTAGACCCCATCCATATCCTCATGCAAGAATATACTTAACGTTGTCACTGTTGCCAGAACGACATGAAAGCTTGTTTAAATATTTGATCCATGACATGGGATTTCCAACAATGTGGTATATGCGACCAGCAAAGGCTCAGACCAGCCTGCGCATACGCGCAGTCTGATCAGAGCCTTTGCTAGTCGCTTGAGTGTTCTATGATTGTTGAGCTACTGGCTGAACACCATTTGAAGTTCCTAAGCTTCAAAGGAGGTTGCACAGGCTCATCTGAGTCTACACTTGTCAAAATGCCACATTGTTGGAAATCACATGTCACGATTCAAATTTATGTTTTGTCTATTTTAGGCAGCGACGAAGAAGGAGGGTGCAGAGGACGTCGTTTTTACAGCATGGAAACTGCGAAAGGACTCTATGAACCCTGACTCAGCTGCAAAAAGTGGGGGTCTTAAACCACCTGATGCCCAAAATAGCAGAAGAAAATCTCACTTAAAAGGCATGGTCGGATTTAAGGGAGTTGCGGATTTTCGCCGCATGACCTTAACCATGAGGACAAAATCTGACGTTTCCAATGACAATATTAAACCTCAGATCCAAAAGGAACCCACATACAAGATGCAGCCAGACCCAGGGACTGGTTTCTCCGAGTTCAAAGTGAAAAACGCTGTATTCCAATTATTGGAGGATGAATGCTCAGGTTTGGAATATGATCAAGACATTTGCAGTAAGTTGGCATGCATCTTGGCAGAGAGGGTAAAGGAAAAAGTAAAAACCCTCGGTTTTGTTCGACATAAGATCGCTGCCAATGTAATCGTGGGCCAGGCTGGGGATCAGGGTATGGAGGTAACCAGCCGTTGCTGCTGGAACACGGCCACAGACAATTTTGCCTGCGTCACTTACAAAAACAAAACGATGAATGTTATAGCATTGGTGTATGGAATCTATTTTGATTAACACCATAGATGTAACAAATATTAAGACTATATTAACTCCGTCTTTGAATATGAAAACCAATTATGGATATGATGGTAGTTCCTAACAACCAATAGGCCTGTTGATACACTTGTGAAATCGAACCTTTAAGTTTCGCTATAAAAAAGTGGGCAGCCAAACATATTTTAAAATCATTGAACCAACACTTCCGTGTATAATTATATGTTATGCTATGAAAGCACGAGCCATATACTGTTAGCATCTACATGTACGAGTTGTCCCAAATGTAGCATGTGTAAATCAGGTGTGTTCGTGAGAACTTTGGTGGTGAAGCAAAGGAAATTTGTGCTCAATATTTCGTAATAAACCAGAACTTCTAATGTTAGAATCAATCCACACAGATCCTCTAGAGGGAACGCGTTTAATTTTTGTCCAAAAACAAACAATTTTTTTTTTTATCTAACTCATCTCTAAATTTGCGACATATACAACCATCTGATTATACTGTAAATTTGGAAAATTTCGCGAGGGTTTTGTTTTCGTGAAACTTCGCAGATGCGAAGTTTCGTGAAAATAAAACCCTCGCGAAATGGCGAGACCCCTCTGTTTACTGTTATAGGTAAATCAAGCCCTAGTCGCGAATTTTTAACGTCATAAATATGTCTTTTAATGCTATTCGCGAAAATAAAATTCTCGAGATTGTTTCCGAATTCACAGTATAAACTGACCCACACTTCCAACGTAAAATATTTCAGGAGTATAATTTTAATTAAAAACTAGGTTCCCGGGACCAGGTCTTGCCGAAATTATTGTACCGTTCAGAGGTTATGTCAGACATTTACCCAATCATGTTATGGTTAAAAGGGAATGATTCACTGATAAAGTTCTACTTTCATTTTCATATGTAAGTGTTTTAATTTTTAATAAAATTGCGTTACAATGGATGAAATAGTATTTGGAATATTTAAGGTTCAGTCTGATTTTGCGTTAGAAGTGTGATTCAGTATATTTTATATAGCTTCTCTGATGTAAGTGTAAGTTATTGCATTGCATGGTTGTGCGTCTGTAAGAGTGAATAATCCACGAACTTTCACCCGTACATGCGCAAAACCATGCAGTAGCTAGCACCATCATGCACTTTGTGCATTGGGAGATGTTTGGCGTTAAATTAAACCTTTGGAATATCAGCAAAAACTGCGAAAACGGCTTTTCCCGGCACTCGCCAATGTATTCTATAAGTGAACAAATTTATTTACATATTGTACACGCCAACAAAAGGGGTTTGTTGGAATATTCTTTATCCTTAAGAGATCATAATTCATGTTGTTACAAGTTTTGTACTTTATGTTGTTAATTAAACGTTGTTATCAAACCATACCTCTATTGATTCCTACATGTACCATTGGCATTAACCATATACGGTTGATATATCTTTTAAATTGTTTTTAGATTGTCCCCCTTTCTAATTTTGTCGCCCTTGACATATTAGTGATGACTGAAGTAGCATGATATATAGATAGTCCAATTAAACTCAAATTTCATGTGAATACCTCTGAGACTTGGTACGTAGCATTTGGATGTGAGATCTACCAAGTTTGTTCAAATGATGATTTTAGGTTGTCCTTGACCTTCTTAACTTCAAGGTCAAATGCTTCCTACTGCAATTAAACATGGAAAAATTGAAGAAGTTGATTTTTTTGAAAACGGTTGAAGCCAAAGTTATTATTCTCACTTGATTTGTTAAACTGATCGAAACATTGGCTATAAATAAATTCCAAAGATCAAAGTTGAGCTTTGACCTTTAAGCCAAGGTCGCTTATATTGAAGTCCCATCAATATATTAAAGCATAATTTTCTCAGAAACCACTAGGCCAATTGACCTAAAATTTCATATGGAGACTCCTTAAGTTGGGGGGGGGGAGTAAATTTATAACAAATCTTAATGGTCACACACCAAGATGGCCACCATGGCCATATAAGGTAAACACCCTTTAAATATCTTCTTTTCTGAAACCAAAAGACCAATGACCTTGGGACATCGTATGCAGCATTGGGGATGTGGGACCTACCAGGTTTAATAATGCTTATTTTAACAATATGGTAAGTCAAATATACCCTTCTGAGCTCCAACTTAATAAAGCTTATACCTCTGATACCGAAGCCGAGTTTGTCCATTTCTAATGATATTGTTTTTACCAAAATTTACGATGAACGTGACGATTTTGATTTTGAAATTGTCAGTTTCCCATTTTTAGATGGTATTGTTAGTTTAGTTTAAACATATTTTATTGCCAAAATATTTACAGCAATGGGGTTGGGTCACAAGTTCTCACAACATTAGTTTCGACCCTTCCCCTACATTCTATATATACACAATAGCTTATAAACATGGCTATATATACAAACGCATATGTTAACTTAACAAGTTGTAATCAAAGCAAAACAGATAGTAACATAAACAAGATTATATCAGAATAAATAAATAAGTAAATAAATAAATAAATAAATAAGCAAATAAATATAAAAGAAATAATCAATAAATAATAAATAAATAAATAAATAAATAAAAAAATAAATAAATAAAATAAATAAATAAAAAAGGAAATAAATAAATAAATAAAGATTAATATATATGAAAGAAGAAAATATCGAACATCAGAATAGTAGATTAATAAATAAGTGAGTAATTAATATTGGATAATTGATAGAAAAACATACAAAAAACAAAAACAAAAAAAACAAATAATAGTACGACTGCCAGGAACCCCTTCAACTTGGGAATAGAACAAATTGGTCATAAGTATACTTATTAATATACAAAATATGTTTCAAAGAAAACTTCAAGCAAAGAGTCAACTGGTTTTAAAACGCTTAGTAGCATGTATATATCTGTGGACAGCTCTGAACAGGACTATATTGTTTTCCATATTCAGATTAAAATTACCACATAGAATCATATCAATACTTAATGGTTGGAAAACTCTAACTGTGTCATTAAAAACCTGCCGTTCCAGTGTAAACTTTCTACAATGAAAGAAGTAGTGGATGGCGTCCTCTATCATGCCACATAAATCACATAAAGGATTATCACGGAGATGATTTCTAAAAAGGTCATTATTAAGGTTACTGCAATTATTTCGAAGTCGTGCATGCAATATAGAAATATATCTATTTCCTATAGTAAAGTGAGAAGGAACACATGAGTTATTGAAACTTGAAGTAATATGTTTTTTAAAGGTTTGTAATGTTGATAGATTTTTTAAGTCATCTTCAAGGGAGTTCCAAAGTCTAATGGAAGAAGGAATACATGATTTTTGTGAGATACTAGTTCTATTAAAGGGCACCGATATATTTCTATTATTTCTCAGAGGGTAATTTGAAATTTCACTAACTAAAGGAGGAATTAAATCTTGTATATATGAAGGTACAATGCCATTATTTACCTTATACATGAAAGAGAGTTTATGTTGTTGCCTTCTTTTTGACAAAGTTGTCCATCCACATTCTTTGAACAAGTTTTCTAATGACACAGATCTAGTTAAACCTGTAACAAGGCGGGCGGCTTCATTTTTGATTTTTTGTAAGGTTTGTGAGTCCTGTTCAGAGCATCCATCCCATACAACTGAGGCATATTCTACAACTGGTAAAAGAAAGGACATATACATTTGGTTGAGAGCATTTCTACTAATGGAGTATTTTAGCTTACGCATTATTCCCAAAATTTTAGTCGCCGATAGGACAATATTTTCAATATGAGAATGCCACTGCCCTGTACTACTGAAGGTAACACCAAGATGTTTGTGGCTATCTACGAAATTGATTGGAATATTATCAAAAACAAGTTGTGGTAAGATATTAACCTTTTTAAGAGTAAATAAAACAGCTTCAGTTTTCAGGGGATTAAATGTTACTAGCCACTGTCTAGCCCAGTTTGACAACAACTGCATATCATGGTTAATTATACCAGCTATGTCATCAATGTGTGCTGCAGAATAAAAAAGTGAGCTATCATCTGCAAACAACCTTGTCAAACTAAGAAGATGTTCAGCTATATCATTTATGTATACCAAAAATAAAAGAGGTCCAAGAACCGACCCCTGCGGCACCCCTGCAAAGATAGACTTTAAACATGAAAAGCAAGACTTTAGACCAACTTTCTGCTTTCTTTGACTTAAATAACTGTTTAACCATTCTAAAAGTTTCCCTTCAATGCCATTTTGCCGTAGCTTAAATAAAAGACCTTTATGCCAGACTCTATCAAATGCCTTTGACACATCACAGAACACAATGCAAGAAAACATATTATTATCAAAGGCCTGGCATATATTATGAAAGATATCAATTAACTGAAAAACTGTTGAGTGGTGAGGTAAGAAGCCAGATTGATACTTGTATAGAAGATTATTGTCAAGTAGAAAGTTATACATATTTTTAAAAACAATCCTTTCTTGCAGTTTACCAATACAGCTCAATAATGCAACTGGACGGTAGTTAGATGGCTGAGATTTATCTCCCTTTTTAAATATGGGAATAACATTGGCAATTTTCCAAATATCAGGGAATATTCCCTCTTCAAAAGATCTATTCATTAAAATACATAAGGGTTTTGAAACGGATTTGGAGACACCCCTGAGCATTTTATGGCTTATACCATCATCGCCACTTGCTTTGTTAGGGTTGAGAACTTCAACTGTTTTTTCTATTTCTTCTTCAGTGCAAATTATTTGAGATAGAGAGTTATCAGTAAGTTTAGTAAAAGGAGGTAACTGGGTATTTTCGTCATTGACAGTTGAGATAGAGGCAAAATAGTCATTCAAACAATTAGCTTTGTCCTGATCATTAAAATGCCATTGGTTGTCACCAGATGGAAGTGCTGAACATAAAGGAGGAATTGAAGAAGTAGAATTATTATTTTTGACAAAGTGACGAATTACTTTCCAGAATTTGCGTTTATCATTATTCTGAAAATCTGAAACAATTATATCTAAATTGTTATAAAAATATTCCTTAGCATGTTTTTTTTGATTGTTTACCTTATTTCTGTAATATTTGTATTTTTTCCAATCATTTTGATTACCTGTTTTTAATGCAGTTTTCTTTAGTCTGTCTCTTTTCCTTGAATTCCTCCTTATTTCAGAATCATACCATGGTTTGTCGTCTTCTCGAACTACAATAGTTTTACTAGGTATGCACAATTTAGCAAATTCAATAAAAATATTTGTAAATAATGAACTTGCTTCATTGACAGTACCTTGATGAAGACATGACCAATCAAAATCAGATATTTTTTTATTGAACAATTCATAATTTGCATCTTTATATATCCATACATTTCTGGTAAAAGTATCATGTAGTGGGTATTCAAATGGTATATGTACATAAGTAGCACAGTGGTCACTTATTTCATTTGGCACTTGAATAATCCCTTGACTCAGAGTTGACATGTCTTCATGAGCTATTATAGGGTCTAACAAAGCAAGTTGGCGTGTTGGTTCCGAAATAATATTGTGGAGAGAGTTTAAAAGCAAAACATCTTTCAAATTGTGCATATTGGGATTAAGTAAATCTTCATTCATATCTCCCAGAATTATTATATTATTAGTAATATCTAAAGCCTTTTCTATATTTTTGTTAAGAGAATCAAAGAAAATTGCATCTGCTGTCCGTGGACTATAAAACAAACCGATAAGATATATATCTCTATTTACCTTAATTTCTACCCATAGTGACTCATTCCAGAATGTCTCCAAACCTATAATTCGTGTATGTGCAAGCTCACAGGACAAATACATTAATAAACCGCCACCATGATTTGTTCTATCTTTTCTGTAGGGAATATCATATTTGCTAGACATAATCAGAGATTCTGTAGTTATGTTAGCATCAAGATGAGATTCACTGAAACACAAAATGTCAAAATCTAAAAAGTTTTCAGTTAAATAGTCAAATTTATTACGTATACTTCTAATGTTACTGTGTAAAATGGAAAGAGAGTTATTAATGTTATTAGGTCCTGGGTTCATCTCTATGTCTCCAGATTTCAGAAGTAGAAAAATAAGCACTATCTTAAAATATAAGTTACTGTGTAAAATAGAAAGAGAGCTATTAATAGTATCAGGTCCAGGGTTCATTTCTATGTCACCAGCCTCCAGGAGTAATAAGATTAGCACTATCTTAAAATACAAATTGCACACTATATCATTGAAAACAAATGATAAAAGTTTACAAAAACAAACAGCCCATTTAAGTAGATAATTCATAAAATAAAGGATAAAAGCCATTGAGACCTTAACCATGACCCTTTGCTTGATTACACACTTACTGTTGAACAGACCGATGCTTGCACGCCACTGCTCTAGACTATTACCTATACTGATATAAGACTATCGATACAACAAGATGGTATTGTTCATTGCTCTACATCCAATGGAGTTTATATCTCTCAACTCGTCCGATTTGATAGAGCGTCTAGCCATGTTGCTGACTTTGACACTCGCAATAGTGACATTCTACTATCTACTAATAGATTGTTAACATAGAAACTTCTTAAACAAGGCTATAGGTATCATAAACTTCGCAAAACCTTTTCTAAATTTTATCCCTGGTACTATGATTTAATATCTAAATTCCGTGTTGGACTTAAATCTCTCTTGCGCCAAGGACTTTTGGAACCTAATTTCTATGGTGACTTAATGTATAAGTTGAAGAAGATTGTTGGCTCTAATAATTTTTCATCGCAGTTTATACAAATAATTTCTCATAAAAAGATTGGCTATAACAATTATGTATTGCAACAGACTGCATGCTTGGTGCTCAACCCAATCATGGTTGGCAACTTTGATTTCCTCCTTAACTGCACGTCGGTAGGCCAAACTTCAGCCTCTATGACGGTTCTGACTAAGATGTGATGGTTTGGGCCTGATACTTTGGCTATTTTCAGGTCTACTGGGGTTTAACTGTTGTATTCTTTTGCTCCGGTATTCAGTTTTATGTACTGTTGAGTCCTTATCTTTGCTTTATCTTCTTTTTATATCCTGATTTATATGTTCTAGGAGATAATTCATGGATAAGTTTGGGATCTTTCACGCAAGCCAAACATTTATGTGTCTTGATCCACATCTGAACTAAGGTTGAGATTGGCGTCGTGAAACTAGTTTGAGCACTCCGGTAAAAATATCTTTTACTGACCGTTCCAAGGCGGTGCTTCTTTTGTGGATCCTTTCTGTTTTTGTTGTTTTTTGTTATTTATGCTTCGTGTTTTTCATGCTTTCTTGTCTGTTCAATCAGCCTTTTGGTCACCTGCTGGGAAAGGGCTAACCTCTTGGCTCTCTTGTGTGTGGTGTTTTGTCACTTTTCCGTGTGGTGGTCCGGGTCGGGTGTGGTACTTAATTGTATCATTTCCTGATCTTTGCCTCCTTACTTACTTTGCATAAAGTTGACCTGACCTTTTTACGGCAAGGCCAAATTTGATTCCTAATGTATTTATATTGGACAATTCTTGAAATGTTCATTTTTCTATAAATTGTAAAGCGGATTTCATAATATTTGCGAGATATGTTAAACCTTATGAGACACTGGTTTTATATAAGCACCAAAGGTCAAGCTGATCTTTGACCTTTCATCCAAGGCCAACTCATTTTGGTCTGCCACATATGTTTCTAAACATATTTTTATCAAAAACCACTGGGCTGTTTGAACTCAAATTTTATATGGAGTATTCGGTAAATAAAACAATATAGATTTGATATTTGTTTTAGTTCTATTGACCAACATGGCTCCCATGGCGATATATGATAAAACATAATAACATATTATGATAAAATAATAGGCCTAATTTGACCTTGACCTATTTCAGAATTGTTAAGGAGGTCAGGTGAGCGCTTCAGGACCTTCCGGTCATCCAGTGGTTTTTATGAGCAGCTGAAAGTTTATGTTCAGTTGAGATGGGCATGAAATAAGTTTTATACCTCGGGTTCTATACATGAGACAACATATAGCTCAATTTAGGTACTTACGTTCAATGTAACATTTAAATTAGTACCAACCGTATGTGAGGGAGCGCAGTGACTCAGTGGTAGAGTGCTTGACTCGAGACCGACGGGCCGCGGGTTCGGGCCTCACCGGCGTCACTGCGTTGTGGTCCTTGAGCAAGACACATTTATCCTAGCTTAGTACTGGTTCAACCCAGGAAGACCCGTCCCTGTTTAACTGAAAGATTGTTGATGGGACGTAAAGAATCAAATCAAACAAACAAAAACCAAAAGTATGTGTATTTTCATCAACCAACAGCAACGTCCAAAAACGTGAAGTAAAGGGCCAGCACACGGGATTATTACTTATAGCATATGCGCAAAAGCCTTTTTTAACAGCCCATTCTGACGTATCTAGTCGGCAAGGGGTCATTTTTCTGAGCCTTTCTCCTCCTTCATGCTCTGCAGATGCGAGAAGCTCAGACTCAGACGAGGCAGCCTCGTATGAGACTTCGCTGCTCGCCGATGTGATAAGCACCAAAACCTAGTGTGCTGGGCCCGGAATTACAATGCCTCCTTAAAGTTAAGGTAGACTTAAATTGACGAACTTACTTAAATTTCACGAAAAGTGCATTACAATCATTTTCCCTATCTTAAATGTCTCCTTATCTTGACAAAATACTTAAATATTTAGGGTAGCAGCGAGGCTACCTTAAAGTTAAGATTTAACTTTTTGACATATTGATGTACGTAAATGTTAACAATGGCGAACGTCCGGACCTTGGTGAGACTGCAAAGACAACGACACGTAGAATCCTGCAGCGTTATTTTAATTATGTTTGCAATAATATTTACCAATAACAAAGTTATTTTAACTCCATATTTTTAAAATAATACATGCATTTTATTACATCAAAAATGTTATATGCACATACAAATGACAAGAACTCGTAGCATAGTGGATAAATCACTTGTCCACTGGCATAGAGGTTGCGAGTTCGAACCCCGTCACAGTACCATGCTATTTTATTTTTTTTTATTTTATTTTTTTATCAATTATTTATTGAGCAGTGGCATGTGATTTCCAACAATGTGGCATTTTGACATGTGTAGACTCAGAAGAGCCTGTGCAGCCGCCATTTAAGCTTAGACAGTCAAAATGCTGTTATGGCAGTAGCTAAATATTCATAGAATATTCAAACGACTAGCAAAGGCTCTGACCAAACTGCGCGTATGCGCAGGCTGATCTGAGGCTCTACTCGTCGCACATACCACATTGTTAGAATTCTCATGTAGCGGATCATTCAAAGATATAATTCATAAGCATTTCCAAACCATTTGGGTTGCTGGATATCGCTTTACTTGATTGTATCGATTCCTGATCTTTGCACCCTTACTTACTTTAATGACAGCAAACAATGTGTACCCTATTGAGTTGATGATTTCAGTCGCATATGCGTTTTCGTGTTTGATAATGTCCCATTTGATGGACACTTGGTATAAAAGTTAAAACTGTTTTCCAAGAAATGAAAGCATTGATGGGATTCGAACCTGCGCATAATGGAAAAATAAATGTATGTTCTGCTGCCAGCGACTCTACCTTCTGAGCTATACAAGATGATATCAAACAGTTTTCAAAACTACACCTGACTCCTGAATATACCAGCCTGCTGTTTCGATTTCAAGGTTTACAAACATGGTCATTAGATCTTGGCTGCACTATAGAAGGTTTTAAGGAGCGATATCGTTTCTCTACCACCGCGATAACGTATATCCATGCGCGGATCTAGTAAATTTTCGTCGGGTTTGGCGGTGGGGGGGGGGGGGGGGGTCCAAGCCCGACTGACTGAAAAAAGGCTCTGACGTTGTATTTTTCTTCTTTTTTTTGTACGTCCTCAGCTTATTTTGTAGAGGGAGTCCAGTGATCATGGCTTTTTCAAAGAAAACTATCATTAAACTATTATAACTTTCCGATATTCTATGGAGAAGGATGGTTCAACATTTCCAGGCGGTCCAACTTTTCCCAGGGGAAGGGGTCCATTTGCATATTTCTATAAAAACTTATAGAACTTGTGATTTTCCAGGGGGAGGGGTCCTTGCCCCCTCCTCTGGATCCGCACGTGGCATCGATAACTGGGTTCGTCCACACATCGTCTTGGCCAAAAGACTTAGCATGACACTCACTCCATTGATGCAAGTTCTGTGTGGCTGTGGTGAACAACGACAGGGTCCTACTGTTTAGTGGTTGGAGGTACGCTTGGGGTATAAAAAATGCCATGGGTAGGGTAGTGCACCGTGTATCAAAGGCGTTTTGTGCAATGGGCTCTTGTAACATTCCCAACGTCGGATGTGAAGGGAGTCTCTACAATGTTGCTAGCACATATACAATACCGAATTACCCACATGCTTTGTCCAACACTGTATGCGGCGATCACAAATGAACTGAATTGCTAGAAACGCTGTTTTTTTGTATTTTAAAAACTTAACTCCCACTAGATAGCTGATCATGCATCATTTATACGGATGGGATAAGCAACACAGTATCATTGGTTAGCCCATAAATAGTCTACAACGAGCTAGATGCATGTAAACTGATCCCACAAACACACAAAAACATGATCATCGCGAACGAGTTTGTGTTCTCCCCCCCCTCCCCCCCCCCCCCCCCCGCAGATCTCCCCCACCTGCCCTCCCTCCCGTCTCCTCTAAAATGACGCCCACACTCTTTTATGAAATGGAAAATACCAACTCAAGTAATCTGCGTCGTAGGGAGGGTTTTAATGAGCAGGAATTACTCTATTTTGTAGTATTTTCGAGTCCGCTGATTACAAGGGTAACAACCTACGTCATAGCATTGATGTTGTAAACACGTAGTACGGCGCCATCTTTGATTTACAAGGTCAGTTTTCCCCTTCGTAAAATTAAACAAATGAGTGTCTGTACAAACAAAGCAGTGCAGGCGGTGCCTAACATCACACTTGAACAGGATATATAACGGTCACGCCCCGATATGCCGTTGCCTTTGTAATCAGTCACCCACAAGAATCGAAGCGGGAGACACGAGGATAATTTTAGCAGTCACCCACTTCGATTTTTGTGGGTGAATGTTTACAAAGGCAACGGCATTTCTGGACGTGACCATTGTATATTCTGTTCAAGTGTGATGTTAGGCACCGCCTGCACTGCTTAGTTTTGACAGACACTAATTTGTACGACATTTACGAAGGGAAAAACTAACCTTGCAAATCAAAGATGGCGTCATACTTCGTGTTTACAACACCCACGCTATGACGTAGGTTGTTACCCCTGGATTAATTTACTGGACGCGCGAAACATTTGGGTCGCTTACAGTCATTAAAACTCTATATTTTTCGTATGTCCTCGTAAGCGTTTTCCGTCAAATTAACGAGTTTAGCCGAGGATTCATACTTAACTTAGGTTCACAAAAACGGTGCTTTATAAATGCACATTTAAGATAGAATCATAACTTTAAGAAATATTGGAGTTAAGTTCGTAAATGTCTACTTAACTTAAGGAGGCATTGTAATTCCGGGCCCTGGACTGTTGGCACAAGACTTATGGCATCCGTAGGTATTAAAGATAGAGTCTAACATATTGTGTAAATATTACGTTTTAATCTTCTATAATGTACAAAATAGTTAAATTAATATTTCAGTGATAAAATGTGCAAGAATCAACATAGTTATAACAATGACGGCATTCATTCTCTATGTTACTATATACATATTTACACATGTCAACAATTATGATGAGCCATTTAAAGGCTCAGATATATTGATCACTACTGTTATACTACTGTATCGTTATCAAACAGCCAGCAAATGAATTTTTGGTAACTTATCGCACGTGCGCAAAAGCCTCCTTTAAATGTCCATGCTGACCTATCTAGTGGGGCTAAAGGTCAAAATTTTAATCTAAGTCTTCATCTACTTCAATGTTTTGATGGACATTGCGACAAGTACAAACATCTCATGTTCTGGCTCTTATAAAGCATTATGGTAAAATCAATGTTCTTTTAACTAGAAAAACCAATCCGCAATGTTCTCGTTATTTTTAAATGGCCTGTTGGGATGCTGATTGAAATTTCCAAATTATTGCATTAAATGAGCACAGAATTACTATAACAAGCAATGCAGATCCTGATGAGATGCCACATACTACCATGCAACTACCAGCTTAGCAAAAGCATAGTTCATGAAATCAAATTTGGTGATATAGCTGTCATGTAAATATAAACAATTTACCATTTCAATACTAATTGGCAGTTTGACGCCTTATCTTTAGATGTTCCATTGGCATGAAATTCTAACTTGGTGGTTCCCTGGTTGTAATGGGACATCTCATCTGGGCCTTCACTCGATGCCAGTGTCCCATTTATTGGAACCTGTGTATAAATCCTTGGTTAATGTCTGAACCATAATGCAGTATAATGATCCATAATGTCAGATTATTAAAATATTTATGCGTTCTATTGCAATTATTTTATCCTTCAATTTAAGCACAACTTTTTTTTTATGGTTTAGTTGACAACTAAGACAATTACTTTAGGCCTGAATTGATCATACTGATTATGTATGTTATTACTGCATTTTGGTAGTAACTACAACATAAGAATGAACCATGACTTTGATTTGAGCAGTGACATGATATTTCCAACAATGTGGTATCTGCGACAAGCAAAGACTCAGACCAGCTTGCACATATGCGCAGACTGATCAGAGCATTTGCTAATCGCTTAAATGTTCTTTGACTGTTAAGCTACTGCCCGAACATCATTTGGAGTTTCGAAGCTTAAAGGGAGGCTGCAAGGCTCGTCTGAGTCTACACTTGTCAAAATGCCACATTGTTGGAAATCACATGTCGCGGCTTATTTGTTCATTTGAATCTGCCAAACAAACACTTTCAATGAGCCGTATTATACTAGTCAAATACTAGTACCGAATGGTCGATGAAGTTTTAGATGTACCATCATATCTTTATGACATTATACAATTGATGTATTCTTTTTAGGTTAACATCAGGTATTGTCAACCAAGCCGAGGCGAACATCACTTTCGAGGGTAGACTAATCCTGATGTTAACCGAAAAAGAATGCACCAATTGTTTTGTTATATGACACTGACTCTCTTTTACTAGTTTTATATAAGTATTTTCATATTTATAAATTTACTAAAGTCAGCTGTTCCTAGTTCAATGAAAACAGGATTATTTCAACAATAGCCTTTCAAGTTTCTGAAACTCTTATGAGATGTGCAAAAAGAATTGCATTTTTTTAAAAATTACTGTTCGCATAAGATGAACAAATTCTTTATTCAAACATTTGACTTGTGAATATACATAAGAAATCATGCTATCTCCAATATCTATTTTAAGCTGTCAGGCAGCAGTCTAAAAAGTGATGTGTACCTGTTCTGTTCTAAATTTAGTTTAATTTTTTTTAGCTGCCTGTCAGATCTGACAAATCCTGATGTCTACCTGTCCTGGGCTAAATGTAGTCCTTCGCTGGTTTCAGCCAACCAGAGGAGGTCTTTTATAGGAGTCATATAACAATAGTTGTTGATTGTACCTTTTTCACAAACAAAAAAGCAATCTGTTTGTTGATTGTGCTTTAAGGGTTCGGCGGGTTTGGATTAACGAAACGGGTTAATCCGGACACAGTCCAACAGTAGTTGATACACTATAGTATTATATTGAGATTAGCGCCTTGTGCATTAAGATAAATACCACATTTAATCCTTTCTTACGTTGAATGCCATAAATGGATTAATTAATAAACAGTATAGACCCAGATGAGAAGTAAACAATCCTTATATACAATGTAATCTGGCAATGTGAACATGTGACCAATTAAGTTGCATAACGGACCAGCACAGAAGTGGGTCGAAGATTCTAATCGCCAAGAATGTGCTAAGCGTCTTAATACTTTATTGAAAAAAATAATTTAACTGACTGAAATCCTAAGAAAATGCCATAATGTTGCTGTCACACTGGCGCCTGCATGAACCCTTGTTCTGCTAAATAAGTATACAAGCTGCACTTAATTATGTTTTGCGCCAAATTTAGTTGTAAGATTTCATTTGTCTGCATTAATGGAAATATTGTGGATCCTGACCAGATGGCTTGGCCAGAAGCTAGCTGATCTACAGTGTTTGAAAAAGGATAAATCCATACTCAGCCGGGTAAGGATTAATCTGACGATTAACCATGCTAGTCCACCAACGCATACGTTAAGACTTTGAAACCTAGCTCGGTTTTCGATCAGCAAAACACCTACTAATAAGGAATGTTAAAAGTTAAAGCTGCATAGTCTGTATCTTTTTATCTTTTCATTTTAGAAATAATGTTTCTATTTTTCAAGAACACAGTAAAAATACTAAAATTCAGGTATAGATTTTACCTTTTTCGTAATAATTAACAAATTATTAGTACCAAAACAACAGCATTTATGCTAAAAATTAACTGTCAAGAATTATGGGAGGGACGCAAATAATTACAAACAAGAGAAAAAACACCTGTTTTTATAAGATAATTCACTTTTTCATGCAGTTTTCAGCTGTAGAAATTAGATTTATTGTGACAACAAAACTTTATTCTACTTTTACAAATGATTTAAAAAGAAAATATTTTTTTTTCCGAAAAATGCTCATAGTTACAGAGTATGCAGCTTTAAGTCTAAAATTACAACACCGAGAATGTGAACAATCAAAACAGAATCAAAGCTTGATTGGTTGATTTTGAAGTTTTCAGAATAAGATTTCCTCAAATTTCAAGGAAGTTAATTAGAATGTTATTTTCTTATATGCGTTTAAAATTGAAATTGTATAAAGGAATTTTAGGAAGATCTGCAAAGAAAATAGAAAATTTCCCTTATATAAATTACTATTTTTGCCTATTTCCCTCGTTAAATGTCACATGTTGCAAATTGGCAATAGATGGTAAAACAAAAATGTTATACATACACAAGTGCATGGATAGAAATGTACAATGTATAGCGCGCACACACGCACGCACGCACGCACGCACGCACACACACACACACACACACACACACACACAATTCGAGGCATCAAGTAATCAGCCAAGATGAAACCTTTTAAGCTGTGACAAGAGATTTCCAACAATGTGGGACGTTCGACCAGCAAAGCCTCAGCATACGCGCAGTCTGGTCAGAGCCTTTGCTAGTGGCTTTAATATTCTATATTCTATGGCTGTTGACTGACTGAACACCAGCTTAAAAAGATGCTGCACAGGCTTGTCTGAGTCCACACTTGTCAAAATTCCACATTGTTGTAAACCACATGCCGCGGCTCATTTATGCATGTGTTTTAGTAGCTCATAGTTAGAGGTTTAGATTAATATGGGCCACGTCGTATTGAATGACACTGTTATCCCTTGACCTTGACCTACTTTCTCTTCTTGATCACTAAAGCAATGTCCATTGATTTACTGATACGGATGCGTAAATTAAAAACTATATATAAATATGGATTCTTTTGGAAATTATCACAAGGTAAGTGTCTTTAGAAACCCTTCATTAAAAAGATCTTATTTGTAATTTTTTTATTTTTTTATTAAAAGAATTTACACTTTTTGAGGGACATAAATCATTTTTAAGGATTGTCTGTGCTGATATTGTGTTGTTTCATTACACATCATCAGAAGTTAAGCACCGTTCTCAGTTGCCTTCAGTGCACAAAAACATCTTTATTTTTATTTTCATTATCTCACCGAAGAACCACTGTACTCTGAATTTACAGTAGCTATGGGCTGTACCAGTAAATGAGTATGGTGTGCTCTAGGTTTTGATCACCTAGATGATCGGTGCACTAGCCGAATAGTAGATGACATATTGAGTACCCTGCCCACACCCATCTTGACCATTCTGATAATTGAGCCGTGACATGAGATTTCCAACAATGTGGTATGTGCGACCAACAAAGCCTCAGATCAGCCTGCGCATACGCGCAGTCTGATCAGAGCCTTTGCTAGTCGCTTGAGTATTCTTTGATTGTTAAGCTACTGACTGAACACCATTTGGAATTTCTAAGCTTAACAGAAGGCTGCAGAGGCTCGTCCGAGTCTACACTTGTCAAAATGCCACGTTGTTGGAAATATCATGCACTGGATCAATTGATATCTATAGTACGTAGATCCTGTTGACTGGTTGGAACAGTTCCAGGATCTGTAACCTTATGATAACAGCATATCTTATGCTTATAATTCAGAAGACTAAAACCCTATAGATATAAGGGTCAATTCCTCTATTTGATATAGTTAGAGATAATACTCGCCGCACAGGTGCTTCAGTCACATTATGAGACTGCACTATGAAACGCAAGCGCGGATCTAGAGAGTTTTGTCAGAGGGGGTCCAACTGTGACAACGTTTTTTTAGTTGATGAGGGGAGGGAAGATCCAAATACCACTATAAGGTGGCCATCATTTGGTCCACCAGTGAAACACCGATGATGACCCAACATTGAATGCTAGCTTGGTAGCTTTCTGATTTTCAGGAGATCCGGACCAGTATTGCAAAGAAACCCTGTATTCTCCTTACCCTAAATACGTATTAGCATTGTCAGGGCATGCATATATGTTTTCCTCTATAGTTCGTAAATGTGGATCTTTGATGATTGTTTTAGAAATCTTATAAGATTGTGGTTTTTACAAGTACCTCAATCAATATTTGAGCAGAATCCGGATTGAATGTTTTAGCCAGACATTGACCCCCACCCTACAGGACCCTGCATTGATGCTCTCCATGGGTATATATTTGACTCCCCACAGTTCAAACAATGTTGTGGGCTTTGTTGCTTATAACTGACGGCCAACTCAAATGGGAGCGGTGCTTAACCTTTGGCTATGTGTATGCAATATCTAGCTTGCTTCAATTCCATTTGATGTAGATGGCTGCGGAGTGTGGCCGTTTGTCTCTTGAAGTTCGAAGCTAGCTCCTATTCCAGCTCCTATCCCATGCTGCGTGTGACCATTTGTCTGTTGAAGTTCGAGCGGCCCAGATATCATTTTTTCAGGATCACCATTGGCAGTACGGTCATATACAATATTATCTACAGTAAGCTTCTTATTGGTAATTGGAGCTGATGCCATACGTCTGAAAAAGGTATATTTGTTATAAACATGTATGTATGCATAATAATGAGATGAGTTTACTCTTAATTCAATATTTCGGCCAGAGGCCTTTAACAAGAAAAACATGCCTCAGCGACACGTGTCGTTCTGACCACAGTGAAGGCATAATCCATTTTAAATCTTTCACGAATACAACATGCACGCATAGTACTGCACTGCAGTTCGTGCTATAGTGTTTCCAGGACATAAGTGACCCCCGTTTTTTGCTAATTATTCGTTAATGGTGATTTTAATTGAAAATTAAATTAGAGAAATGAATTTAGATATAGACCGCGTAATTGAAATAATTTTTTCCACATTAATATGAGTTTTTTTATAGGCTGGGATTAGATGGAATTTTGGTGTGTTTTTGCCGCCCCTCTTTGAATTAGTCCCCAAGTGAACCTAACGATATAAATAAAACATGGTTTAAATGGGACAGTGGAGGTAATTCTTCAGTCCTACAGATAAGAGTGCGTGACAGAAAATTATTTTTCCTATTTCTCAACCAAAATATTTGCAAAAATATTTGGTGTGTACTCAAAACAACCGTCTCGATGATGCGGTTCTTCTGAGCACCCAAAACACGTGTTTAAACTGATGAAGACAGTCGCAGCTTCACGCTAAAATTGCTAAACTGGACCAATCTTTGTGCAATAGGCTATGATTCACTGCTTATACTGACTTATAAACTTCACTGTACATCTTAAACAGCATTGAAATGATCTATGTTAAAAAGAGATTCAAGTAATATAGTTGTCTAAACCTTAAATGCTGGGTTGTTGTTGTCCTCTGCTGAATTTTCTTTCGAGATAATAATTTTCTAAAAATAAGTCTTTCAGGAATACAAGTATGTTTTCAAACAGTATGGATCCAAATAATGCCCAACATTTGAGCCTGAACTTGGCTTCGGCTTTTGACAAAATTTATCAGCTAAATATCTTAAGCAGGCAAATATTTGATGCTCTTGAAGATTAATGTATATCCCTGATTCGCTATTTCTCATCAACTCTCTAATTTGCTTGAATTGTCGTCATAAACTCTTTATTTACTAGTGTCGTCTGCTGATAACCTTTGCAAACAATTTAGACCCAGATCAGACCCGACGGGCATGATCTGGATCCAAACTGCTTGACACTCTTCTAATATTACCCCCCAAAAATAGAAAAAACAACGACAAAAAAAAACTGATTTTGAAAAGAAATATCAGCAGACGACAAAACCATGGCAAATTACCTCGTAGGCAAAAAGAGTCGATGAATTGAAATGGAAGGATCTTCATGTAGATGCAGATTTCATGCTTAAGCCTTATATTTGCCTGCTTTCAATACGGTAGGTCTAGGGCCCATATAGACTTTTACAATTGCGTGTAGTGTGTGCGTGCGTGTGTGTGTCAAAGTGATGACGAGTGAGGTTTGTGGAATAGATTTTCGTTGAATCAGCGGATATAGATATTCCTGTAGGCTAGTATATTTCATCATAGCAATGCAAATATACCACGTGTATCTATAGGGGTACACAAGGGTATATTCATAGGGAAAACAACTAAGTTATTCTTTCGTACAGGGGATTTGGGCTTCATTTACAAATAAGGGCGTCTCCCAAAAATAAGTTTTAGCTACGCGGTGTGCATTTAAATCCACATGCTAAGTGCCATTCTTTTAGGTTCAATTTAAAGCTGTTTAAAAAAAGAAAAACGGAGGTCACTTACACTCTGGAAACACATATTAGGGTGTCATGCCACATTTGTTAGGGTTCGACCCTCACAAAGTTCAAAAGATATATTGTTGATTCAAAATCTAAAATTTTACAAGAAAATATTAGCAATGCAATTTCTTTTGTGGGAGTCAAAGTCTCACCGGTGTTGGTTTTGCAACGATGTCGCAACGTTGACGTTGCAGTGCTAGGCGCGCCTGTTGCTTTCGACGTCGCATTCGTGAGGGTTCGACCCCCACAGAAGTCAAAGATACGGTATATAGTTGGTTCGAAATTTAAAATTTATAAGGAAATATTCGAAATGCGCTTTGTAAAATCATGCTATTATGAATACTATGAGAAATAATCTCCATAAAGAAGCTGTAACCCTTTTTTCAGAAACAAAATGCAACATTTTTTCTTATCTTAGATGCATAGATAATTCAGCATAATCACCAAAAACGTATCTGATGAGCAAAAACAGCGTATGCTTATGGACAAAAATGAAGGAAAAACAATCTTATAATCTTATAATCTTGAGAAATTTGACTATTGTGAGCACTTTGGGGTTCAACTGGAATGTTCTAGAATTACATTTACATGTATTAGAGTATATTCCGTGATTACAGTAAAACCTGTGTAAAACGGCCACTCTCAAAAATACCAAAAATTGTTTTTCAAAACTAATTATCGCTTAATGCAGGTCAAAATAATTGCAGAATGCTCCAAGGGGAGCAGAATGCAGAATGCTCCAAGGGGAGCATTCTGCAATACTTTTGACCTTCATTAAGCTACCATTTTTCATTAAGATGTTTTTTTTCTATTTCTGAGTGGCCGTTTTACACAGGTTTTAATGTATAGTGAAAATGGTAATTACAATTTGGTTACTTACTTTTTACGTCTTTGATTAACAAGAAGTCCCATTATGATGAGTAAGAGAACAGCCCCTCCTATAATGGCTAGGATGATTACTGCAAGAAAAGACAATTGTATTAACAGGATAAATTCCAGATCAGATATAAATACAATGATCCTCTTTGTGCACAAAGCACTAAAACACAGTCATGGGCAGCTATATACACTGTTTAAAACGAAAGAAATTTGCATGCTTCTACTTATTTCAAGACAAAAATGTGGTATTCCATTGTGACGCTTTCTTTGGGTGCCCATAAAATCATTTTTTTTCTTGAGAAATAGAAAATAACAACTGCGTCAATACATAAAAGGACCAGAATAGGCGACCATCGAATTAGCAGACAAGTATACACGATACATGCTAAAACACAAATGCCTAGCCCCACTGCACAGCTGCGTATATGTGCTTAAAGAATTGTTTATCGCTGGTCCATGTATCTTTAGTTAGTTTCTTATAAAAATAATATAGAAAACGAACATGCAGTGAACCTTTACTTTGCATTAGCTGCCTCATTTGATAGTTTTTCTTATTCAATAAAGGACATGAATACCCCTTATGAAATCACAGTTCAGTTGTACGCCGCTGCTTAAGCCATTCAGCTTTTTATACCCGCTTCTTTCTTAGCAAAAAGGGTATATTGATTAGTACCAAAGTCGGTTCGTCGTCCGTCCGTACTTGCGTGCTTCAGTCGGACACAGCAGTAAAAACTTTGCAAGTGTTTAGGTCACATAATGTAACATCTGTAATCTAGTCTAATATTTGGAAATATGAGTTAACCATATATTATGGCATTTAAGAATGAAATAAACAAATAGAACTGAGCCAGCTCATATGATAAAAGTAACCAGAGGACCAACGGTCCTGTAAAGCCTCACCTGACTATTTAGCTGAAGCCCATCGAGCAATTTTGCAAAATTTTACCTTGCTGTAAAATAGGTGAATGTCAAACCAGTGTCATCATTTATATAAACTATGTGAATAAATATTTGAGTCCCTGATGGTCCATGCCTAGTTTCAAGACGATCTGACATGAGATGTTTGAAAATAATGGTCATATACATGTATATAGACCCAGGGCAGGGGCAGACAACCCCCTGGCATCATTTTTTTCTTCAAAATTTTTAATTTTCATTTTATTTGGTCATTAACTGCAAGTTTTACCTTTAAATGACTTTGTAACAGTTTAAAGCATTTAAATGCATAGGCGGCCAAATTTGACCTTGTCGTAAAATAGGTCAAGGTCATTACAGGGTCATCAAACTATGTAGAACTTGAGACCCCGATGCTGCAAGTCAAGTTTCAAGATCATAGGTCTTCCGGTTCTAGAGAAGAATTTGTTTAAAGGTTTTTACCATATACAGAGATGGCGGCCATCTTGTTCATGTGACCTGTACCATTTATATAAACTTTTGTTCCCCTTTCCCAAGGAAACGGCTCAGGTGAGCTATTTAATAACCATCATGGGTAGATCCAGAATGGGGACAGGGGGTCCAGATCTTCCCCGCTGGAAAAATTAGAAGTGGCAATATTTTTTTAGAAATTCTGGTATAGACCCCCCTCCCTCGAGAAGCAATAGGACCCCACTGGGTTCAATTGGCTATTGAGGGAGATTGGTGCAGCCCTCTGTTTAATACGTTGATGCCTGAAAAAAGAAATAGAATTAACTGAGAATCTGAGTATAGCCCTGCTGTAGCGTTTTTCATGCTGTAAAATCATCAATGAAAGGCAATAACGCGGTTACAAAAGTGTGAAAAATGACAGGTAACAACCCCAACTTAGATCTTGTCAGTATAAATGTGTATATAAAATTTGGTGAACATTCCATCCATTTGTTCTCAAGATAATGAGCGGAAACGTAATTCTGTACTCAAACAAGGGCCGTAATACTGTTATAAATTTAAGAAAAAATACACGTAATAATCTCAACCTAGATCTTGTCAATGTAATTGCATATATAAAATTTGGTGAAATTATGTCAATAAGTTCTCAAGATATTGAGCGGAAACGAAAATCTGACACCAATCAAGGGCCATAACTCGGTTTCAAATTTGGGAAACATGACAGGTAACAATCCCAACCTAGATCTTGTCAATTTCAATGCACATATAAAATTTGAACGAAATCTATTGATTAGTTCTATAATATTGAGCGGAAAAAATCTGACATCAGCAAAGGGCCATAACTCTGTTACATACGTATATGTGCGAAAAATGATGTGTAACAATCCCAATGTAGATCATGTCAAATTCAATGCATATACAAAAAATTGTAAAATCCTTTTTTTCAGACATTGAGGGGAAACAAAAATCTGACATCAATTAAGGGCCAAAACTCTGTTACAAATTAGCAAAAAATAATAGGTGACATTCCCAACCCATGTCTTGTCAATATAAAGGCATATGCAATATTTGTTCAAATTCTATCAATTAGCTCTCAAGATATTGAGCGGAAAAGAAATGCTGAATGAAATTCTGACATCAATCAAGGAACATAACTTGAGAAAAAAAGATGTGTAGCAATACAAAATTTGGTAGATACCATGTTTGATTAAAGCAAGAAAACCTGTTTTGTCGTATGTGTGGATGCGCTGATTGATTTGAATTTTCAGTGTACCCACATGCTAATTAGTACCTAAGGCTGAATACCAGCAGATATATAGTATTTCTACTTACTTAAAACAGATTTATTTACACCAAATAATGACGGATCTCCTTCCTCCCCAGCAGAAGACTTTTGAACTTGATTGGTCTTAATATCTGTTTCTGTTTGTCCATGCACATCTCCAGTCACTACTTCATTAACAACCACTGCATATAGTTTTTTGGTTGTCTGATCTACACTTGGAACTTGTTTGGTAACGTTTGAAATAGCTGGCACATGCGTGCTGTTAGAATGTGATGACGCTGCAGTTGCTTCAGTTGAAGTAACTAAAAGTTCTGACTGATCAATTTTTGTTGATTGTACTACATTATCTATTATTCCAGCTACTGGTTGATTTTCAGAAATAGATGCTACGTCAGGAACAAGAAACTCTTCTATTACACTTTGAGTTGTGTCTGTAATAGTATCTGACGTTCCTGGTACTCCCTGAGTAACAGAATCATTCACAATTAAATCATTTGATGCAGGATCTCTTATTCCAGCTACTGGTTGATTTTCTGGCATATATGCTGTGTCAGGCATAATATAATCTTCTATAATTGTTCGAGTTGTGTCAATGATAGTATCTGGTGTCCGTTGAGTCACAGACTCATTCATAATTGTATCATTTGTTCTCAATTGTAATAAATTATCTGATATTGTTGGTACTGGTTGATTCTCCGATATATAAGCTGTGTCAGGCATGATATAATCGTCTATCATTGTTGGGTCAATTATAGTATCTGGTGTTCGTTGAGTCACAGACTCATTCATAATTGTATCATTTGTTCCTGATTGTAATAAAGTATCTGTTATTGTTGGTACTGGTTGGTTGTCAGACATATATGCTGTGTCAGGCATAATATAATTGTCTATCATTGTTCGAGTTGTATCCATTATAGTGTCTGGTGTTCGGTGGGTAACAGCCTCGTTCAAAATTAAATCATTGTTTGTAGCTGTAACACCTGTCACTTCTGTGTTATTCGCATTGATTGCTTTCAGAATGTGTAATAAGCGAACGATTTCGTAAGATAACTGTAATTCACTTGGTGTAAGAACACTTTCTGTTGATGTTTCAGAAGACATAGCTGACCTATTATCCATAGCTGTCCAGTTGGTTGGTTCATTCTGGTATAGTTCACCGGTTTGATTCATGTCCACTAACCATGTTGGTGAATATACATCAGCTGGCACTGAAGAATCAACTGCGTATGGGTCTGCTGATGGCTGTGCTGTAAGTGACTGCATATCTGGATTGACAGCTGGTAAATTCCCAATGGATGGTTCTACAGACATACCTAATTCTGATAATTGCGATGGTGTTAGTATGGGATCTGTCGGCAGTATAGATCCTGCAACGCTGGTGGTACGATCATTATTCTCTCCCGCTTGTATCATATCTGTTTGCATGTTTGGGTAAGCAAATACAGTTGCTGTTTCATGTGAAATGCCAACCGATGCACTTTCTCCCACTACAACATCTGCAACTGGATTCACTGGCGTTGTTTGACTAGCTGCTTCAGTTTCTGAAATCAAAGAAGCGTTGCTTATTGGTGCAGTTGTTGATAATGTATCAGATTCAAATAGTGTATCTCGAGGGGATGACTTTAGCACACCCATCTCTCTTCTCCAAGTGAAGGATGTGGAGGCAGCAGGAACAACGGTGGGTATTTCTTTTGCAGGTTCAGACACCAGAGCTATCGTGTCAATTGACGATAAACTATCAGGATAGGGGGTCATTAGTTCAGGTGTCACTGGCACAGGCTCTTCAGCTTGCACTGTTCTAAACTCAACGGATGACGAAGCATTTACAAAGTCACTTTCATTGGAAACGCCAACTGCTGAAATAAATAAGGAAGTGTAATTGATTCACATATGTCAATATATAACAGTTTTTGAGCAGGCACGTATATCAATTAAGAGTTAGGCCTAGTGGTTTCACTATATATAGCAATGTAAAACTTGAGAGAGGTCAAACTTTGAAAATTCGGTCGTCAAGGTGACTAATAAAGATTATAATGAAAATTAGTATACAATAGCTTGAGAAATTCCTGTCCCCTGGTTAGGATCAATTTGCCTTGATTAATCATTAAGTCTACCTGAAAACTGGTTCAAACAGGCCAGTTTCCATAGGTTTATATTGTGACACAACTCTTATATCTAAAAATAGTATGAATTTTAAAAATTCATGAGCTACATGAAATTGACATGATTTGCTGCTTCACCCCTCAACAGGTTTAACTACTTTTAATTATTTTAACAACTGATTTTTGTGTGTGTGTGTTTTGTCCCCCTCCCCATTTTCCTTATTTGGATGGACAGATAAAAAAGGGTTTCATTATTGACATTCTGCTTTGTATGAGTGGCTTTAATATATATTTCAAACTGCAAAATACTACATTAAAATATTTTGTTAAAACTTGTGTGACAGAGACGCTTAGTTGAATATGTATCCAACAATTAAATTTAATTCCAAAAATGAAAGTAGAGATCCTGCGTTAATATATGGAAAGTCATTTAGCAAAACATTTATTGGCTTCAATCTTCGGTAGACATAAGGTTCTATCTACCCTCAAAAGTTATATTCACCTCAGCCTTGCAGCCTCAGCGAATATCACTTTTTTTGGGTAGCTAAATCTTTATGTCCACCTCATTGAAGCCAAAATTATATAATACTAGAAAAGAGCCCACGCAAGCGCGGAAATATTTCATGATTGTCAATTTACCTTTATTTTGCATTTAAAAAAGCTGAAACTTGTATCCCCCTTTCATGTGTGTTAATTTTTCACAGCTTTATGAAATCTGAAACTTGTATTGGCGATTCTAGTCGCCGAAATGACCATGGGCCCAAATAGGTATGGGCCGAAATGACCCGAAACCGGCGAGTTTTAATTTTTTTTACAAAAGCTGATACTTGTAAACATGATTATGCTTATATCTTCTCATCTTGAAAATCACTAAAAATCTTCAGCGAGGTGACTTTTACTATATTTGTTTTCCTCCAAACAATGCCAAAAATCGCTCAAATCCAGGTTCTTATTTCTGAACAATGCACTTTTTTAAACAGATTTTATTGATAGCGTCATTGCCTACTGCGTCAAGTGGTACGACCAAGCCTATCAATGTAAGCTGTTTAGCGACCTTGAAACTTAGGATTATTGAGCGTGAGTCAGAGAAAGGTGTCTTGAACTTTCATAACTCTAGTTGCCATCAATGGTAGTAATTAACTATTTTATAGAAGTTCTGTTTGTTTTGTTACTGTTTTGTGAGTCCCCCCCCCCCCCCCCCAAAAGTCTGTACTTGTTTAAAGCTAGTGTCAATTTAAGTTTATACTAAGGTCTGCTGATTATTATAGTTTAGTGTTGTGTTGGTTACTGGTACTGTCCAAAAATAGGGACAATGTCGGAAAAATTAGTCTGCAATTTTTTAAGTGGTAGCTGCCCAAACCAATAAATGAGTGGTTTTCACACTCAAAATGCAAAGAAATACAATATTTAAGGAAATTTTTGTATACCAAATTATCTTCTTCAAAGGCAAACCTGGAAATGTCGTTACTTTTCGTGTTTAAAAAACTTTTTCTCCTTATTTTTTCTTCCAACTTCTGATTGGGAATTTTACTGTGCCAATTGGGAAAAAGGAGGTGTTTCGCCTTTGGGAGTGGGGCCGAATTTCGCCCCCCAAAATGGCCTGAAAAGGAACACTGATGCCGAAATGGTTTGGATTGATTGGTGTTTTACGTCCCGGTAAACAATTTTTCAGTCATGTTGAGACGGAGCCACTTCTTCCTGGGTATTATTAGTACTTTGGGAAGGTGAAAGTGCCTTTCTCAAGGACACTACACAGCGGTCGTGGGGTTCGAACTCGGGGCCTCTAGGTCCCGAGTCCGACGCTCTACCACTGAGCCACCGCGCCTCCATATGCCGAAATACACTTCCCTTTTTACGACCATTATAGGCGAAACGGAGCGGTCTGGGGCGAAGTATTTCGCCGATTTGCCCTCAAACTGGAACCCTGCTTGTACCTGAAAGCTAACATATAAAATTTGGGTTTGATTGGCCCATCAATTTCCGAGAAAAGCCAGTTTTAATTTTCATATATATAAATGACCTTTAGCCAAGGTCAAGAAATGACCTCGGCCTTCAATACTCACAATTCTTCATCATTTGAACAAAGTATGATGGGCAGAGTCACCACTGCTACATACCAAGTTTCGTGGAAATTGGTTCACCGGTTCCGGGGAAGAAGATTTTTGAAGGGTTTTTACCATATATGGGCGTGGCGGCCATCTTGGTCATGTGACCCAGATGCAACAAACAAACTTTCGTTCCCCCTACCCAAAGAGGCTCCACATAAAATTTGTCTTTGATTGGTCAAATGGTTTCCGAGAAGAAGATGTTTGAAATTGTTGACGACAACGGACCATGGGCATCCTACCTATAAGCTGACATATGCTGCTAAGGTGAGCTAAAAACAAATTCAACCTCAAGCCCTCACCAGTAGCTTGCACCTGACCGTTCTAAGGTGGTGATTTTGGTGTAGTTCTTACTTCGTTATTTGCATACCTGTCAACTTTTTGAAATCTTAAAGAGTGAGATTGCGCGCGACGCCCTTAAAATGGTTATTTTCTGCTCGCATTTACCGCGCGGACCAATTTTACCAAATTTTTTAGGAGTGAGATTTATTTTTTTCTAAGAACCAAAAAGGGATTATTGGGCCGAAATGACCATGGGCCGAAATGACCCGGAACCGACGATTTTTTTTTTATTTTCTTTTTACAAAAGCTGATACTTGTAAATGCGGTTATGTTTATTTCTTCTCGTCAAGAAAATCACAGAAAAACTTCAGCGAGGCGCCTTTTACTAATAATATTTGATAGCGTCATTGCCTACCGTGATATAAGTGGTACGACCAAGTCAATCGATGTAAACAGTACATTATGCGCAGCGACCTTGACACTTAGGATTATTAAGCGCGTGTCGAAGAAAGGTGTGATGATTACCGCGACTAATAATCATTTTTGATAAGGGATTATTTAAAATTACAGCCATATCTTTTTTTCTTTGGCGAGTTTGGCGGCGTTTTCCCCATTGTTGTTTATAATATGGCCGACTTGACACAGCATAATACACATATACATATGACATATACACAAAAATTCGGAACGCTTCGGTCATCTCCATTCAGTTTGTATTGGAAACCCAATCGATCTAAAAATAGTGACGCGTGACCATTAACGTGACATACACTAAATATAGAAACATTCGCCAGAGGGCGCAGTTCTTTTAGAAAACACACTTAATTCCAAAATTCTCTAAATCTATGCTAAATGAAAACTCATCCTAACCGAGATTATCAATGAAAGCAATATCTTAAAGTAACAGTAAAGAAATCAAGCATGAAAATGACCTCGATTTTTCAGTTTATGCGGTAATTCGTTTATTTAGTATTATAGATTGATGAGTAAGGATTTTTTTTACAATTTTTACGGTAAAAACGTATTTATCTTGAGCTATGATGGCTATGGTATGAAGTTAAGGTGTCTGAATGTACAGAGTCAGTATGATACCCACCTTTAGAACTCATCACAACTGTATCATCGACTGATTTATTGGGAGTGCTGGTGCCTGGTAGGTGTGGTTCATTTAATGTAGCGCCTGCTTCACCATACTGTTCAATGGTCGGCCTATTCTGACTAAAATCAAGACTTGGCATTGCGTTAAACGCAGTCTCATTACGAAGCAGTGAAACGTTGGAATTTTCCAGTAATGATTCCTGAACTTGACCCCTTTCAGTAGCATTTTGATACCAAGGATCATTAGGTGACAAAATGTCCTCATTGCTAGGTGACAAAATTTCCTCATTGCTAGGTGACAAAATTTCCTCATTGCTCTGAAGTATTGAATCACTTGTATTTGTTGATTGTGGTAGTGTATCAATTGATGAATCTGGTAAATATGTTTCTTTTGTAATGGTGACAGCACCTGTTGTATCAAATGTTTCATTGGGATAGTTTACCCCCAGATCTAGAGACTGCCATACTTCTGACGAATTAAGATTTACGTATGTACTGTTATCTGTTGATGGAGAAACAGGAGCAGATATACTTGGTGGTGCATCAAGAACAAAATTGACACCTGGATTTGATTGTACTGAATCCGTTTCATTTGATACATCTAAAATTTCAGGTGAAACAGGGTTAATGCTCATACTGTCTCCATCTAGAAATATACCGTTGTTATCCGTGTAGTTATTATCCATTGGAAAATTATTAATAGCATTTGGTTCAGTCACAGTTTCGTTTTGGCTCATATAAACATTTATATTTTGTTTCAGTACACTTTCATTATCCATAAGGGGAACATTAGGAATGCTCAGCGACGAACCAATGATAGCATCTGTGTCTGTACTTGTTCCTGGTACCCGTTGTGAAAACGAACTCTTTTCATGAGACAAACGTAATATTCCACCTGATCTCGAATTTACTTTCATATTTCTACCTCCTAAAATGTTCAAAATGCCTCCCATGTTTAATTCAGTTTCAGCCACTGGTGAGGGGCTTTCAGTTACAAATGTGTTTACTGAATCGTTAACTGCTCCAATGGAAGCAGGTTCGCTTGCTTTACCAACTGTATCCGGCATATTATTATTGTTGTTTTCAACAACGTTCCATGAGTCTGGTGTATTATTTATGTTTAAATCAGTTGCTGTGCCATCTGGACCAGGAATAGCATTATTTCTGTTTTCCTCAGCATTCCATGGGAAAGCATCAGTTGTATTTCTTAAATCACTTTCTGTACCAACCGAGTCCAGAAAAGCATTATTTCTGTTCTCCACAACATTCCATGGGAAAGCTTCGATTGTATTATTTATATTTAGATCACTTGAAATACCAACTGTGTCAGGAATAGTATGATCTCTGTTTTCCACAGCCTTCAATGGGAAAGCGTCAGTTGTATTACTTATGTTTAAATTACTTGCTGTACCAGCTGGGTCAGGAATAGCATTATTTCTGTTTTCAACAGCATTCAGGGGAAAAGTGTCAGTTGTGTTACTTGCCGTGTCAACTGTGTCCAGAAAAGCACTTTTTGTATTTTCAACAGCATCCCATGGGAAATTGTTATTAACTAAATCATTGTTTGATGAAAGATCGTTGATAGTGTTTCCGTTTGTATTCAATCCTTCAGAACTGAATGGTATGCTTGCACTTGGCAGAGACATAGAATCTAATGGAGCTGTCTCAATTTGTATACCTGGTTGATTTGTTGCGAGAATGATATCAGCAGCACCGGTATCAATAGGCTGTATTTGATTGTCAATCTGATTCACTTCATCTGTAGGGTATAAGAGTTGATTATTAGAATCAGGATTCACCATTTTACGTGTTTCATTCCTATCTACAGAAGTCATTAAACTTATATTCTGATATTGTTTAGCACCACCACCCATATTGCCAGGAAAAAGAACAGCACCAGCAACCATTTCTGTTGGATTAATCATAGGCTGGTCCATATTTTCAGGAGAGGTTGCAGCCATGTTTGACATGCCTACTCCTAATGAAGAATCTAGTGGAGGCAATTGTTCATTAGATGGTGACAGTGTTGCTGGCATACCTCCGGCAGCTTCGAAAGCTTGTGTTTTTGCTATAAAATCCATAGACGACTGTGTAACTGAAGTTGACGTCGTGGAATTGTCTTTCATGGGTTTTCTGCACTCCACTGTTACTGAATCCCATGGTTCTGAAATAATAAAATAGTTACCAGATAAGCAAATATTCACCAATTTATACCTAAAGGATTTCCCACTCTTATCAATCAGACGAATCCATTTCGAAATTAAGGGTTGTTGGGTAGTTAATTTCAGTTTCATTCAAATTTGAAAAGCACATTCTGTAAGCAAACAATGCAGAACCTGGTTCTGCACTGTTTGCCAATGTCCCATAAAAAGACGTTAGGCTTAAATGCGATAATGCCATAAAAATTTACTCCTTTTTATCTGTACTAAAACACAGGTTGCGATACTCTTGAACAGTTTTTTTTTCTTCTGCTATCGTTCAAAAGGAAAAATGATAGTTATTCAAATTTTAATATAAAAATAACTTGAAATTAAGAAACGATTTTCATTTTTTGGATGTTCATGAAAGAATAGACGCTTTTGGTCCAGTTCATTGTAAGGAAAAATGCAATGATCAGGAATCGATACAATCAAGTACCACACCTGACCCAGGACACCACACGGGAAAATGACAAAAACACAAGAAAACATCGCATACAAGTGAGACAAGAGGTCAGCCCCTTCCCAGCAGGGACCACAAGGCTGCAATGAACAGACAAGACAGCATGACAGACACGAAAGATAAATAACAAAAAGGATCCATAAAAGAAGAACCTCCTTGGAACCAAGTGAGTGAGTGACATCCAAAGGGTGTTACGTTAACTTTGAACTGAACCAATAGTGTTCAGCCTTTCACCAACCTCCGAAAAAGGAAACTCGTCTCTTATATTTACATTTGTATTGCAAAAACTAATAGTGAATTTATCTATACTTTGGAGGCGTAACAGTTTTAAAAAATGTAATATTTGTCATATTAACAGTTCTAGAAATTTGAAAAATATTACTGTTTCTAGAATATGGCTCCTTATTTTAGCTTCCAAGTTCTTGCTAGCCCCGCTTGATATATTAGCAATTGCAAGGACGTTTGAAATTTTTATTTTGCGCATATGCTTTTGTTTGATTTGATTCTTTACGTCCCATCAACAATCTTTCAGTTAAACAGGGACGGGTCTTCCTGGGTTGAACCAGTACTAAGCTAGGATAAGTGTGTCTTGCTCAAGGACCACAACGCAGTGACGCCGGTGAGGCTCGAACCCGCGGCCCCTCGGTCTCGAGCCAAGCACTCTATCACTGAGCCACTGCGCTCCCTTGCGCATATGCGATAAGTACCAATATCTCATGTGTTAGTTCACGTATACGACTTACCTCCTGCATGTTCCAGTATTAAACAATAATTCTGATCATAAGGAGGCGCCAATCTTTCCAGTGATATTGATCCAGTCTGGTTGTTGGTCATATCAAAGAAGGAACCAGTCCCCATACAGTCAAACCTTGTGCTGGTTCCAGTCGAGGTGCTAATATCCACGGCTGTCCCACATTCTGGGTAATTTGGCGCGGAATAGCTCATGAGTTTTACTGTATTTGCAGTAGTAGAAAAAAGGCATTCACAATCTTGGATTTCATTTGTTGCTGTGGACATATCTATCAACACTCGGGGACCTGTTTGGACGCTTGGAATGCATAGCTGTGATACTGAAAGAAAAATTGTGTACTTTTCAATAGATAACATAATCCACAATTGCATATCGATTTCAATAATCACGCTGGTAAATGTATACGTCGATTTGGTGGTATTTACGCGTATCGCGGTACATCATAGACCGTAAGTGGTAGATATTGTTGTTAAGACTATATAGAAAAAGATGCCATATGCTTAAAGCACTATAGAATTAGATCATTTTTAAGTATTCGGCATGCACATGGCGATTTATGTAAGCATTTAGGAATAGATTCGAGTACCGATCTGGATAGTTATTCGAAACTATTCCTAAATGCTTACATAAATCGCCATGCACATACTGAATACTTAAAAAATGACCGAATTCTATAGTCCTTTAGGCATATGGCATGTTTTCTATATAGAATTAACATCGATATCTACCACTTCCGGTCTATGAAGTATCGGCAATACGCGTAAATACCACCAAATCGACGTATACATTTACCAGTGTGATAATGGTATTTGTAATTTTACGTTTTTTTTTTATTCTTTGTCGTTGTGGCAGGATGGTAGGGAGTAGGAGGAGTAGGAGGACTTGGGTTGGGCAATTGTTTCAGACTTGTGGTCAAATATTTTGATACATCGATATAACCTTATCATAATACTAACTGTTTTTTTTTGTGTGTGTTATTAGGTCTGGTCCATCTATGGCTGACACTTTATATTGATCGATTACCTTGTTATTGCATTTAATACATTCAGTAAGGTCACAATATTATTATGCATTATCTTCAGACAAAGGGCATCCCCAAAAAGGCTTCCTACTGAGAATCAGAACCAAGTTTTTCTATAACCAAACTAAATGTCAACTAAATGATCATTTTCTACATCTTCAGCTGGCTTGCGATGGTGTCCCAACATTGAATGCTGGCTTGGTAGCTTTGTGAATTTCAGGGGATCCGGATCAGTATTGCTAAGAGTTCCTATATTTAGTGATATGTCAGGGGGGGGGGGGGTCCAGATTCCCTGCCCGCCCCCCTCTGGATCCGCGCATGCGGGTGATTATATCCTTATAATGTGTCCGAATATTTAGTATAAAATATCTATAAATATCTTTTCTGCAACAAAACTGTCAAGTTACATGTCAGTAACATGTTGCTTTATGCCCTTAATTACTTTGGATAACAGGTATGTCAACCACGTGAGTTGTTCGCAGAATAGATAACCCATTTTGATAAAAAAAAATAGGTTATCTTTTGTTGAAGCTACATAACAAGATTATATTGAGCAAAGGAAATGGTTCGCACCAGCCCAATTATAAACAGTTAGCATTTTAACATTTATGCTCAGTTAAGCTGAGCATGAATAAAGTTTTATAACCTCGAGGCAAGGTTTTACGCAACGAGGGCAATATTTGATGTAAGAGTATCATGCAACAACTCTTTTTTAGTCTGTTTTGTACAGATAAATGTTGGCGCTACCATTTAAATGAGTTGTATTAATATTTACGGTATTTGGTGGTCAATCGATTGTTGCACAAAAACACCAACAGAGATATTTATGTTGACAAGTTCGTTATGGATTGTCACTGCCCTGCAGGTATACAGACTAATTTACTGACCAAACTGGACAACCTGCTATTTTGATGTGACAGGAACAAATTGAGATGGTTAATCAGTGGCTGACTAAGTAACTTGTGAACGTTAACGCGACTCCTTATAGCTTTCATATAATATCATCGTATTATTCATAACATTAATATCAGGTGGGCGCATTTTAGTGTCTTGCTAGAAGAATTATGTCTGTGTCCGATAATAGGTCTCTAATATTGCGTCAATGATCCCACATCGCTCACCTGACGTGTACAGTCCCATTGTTTTAATCAAACACGATATTTGGAGGGGGGGAAATAAGACCAACTTATCAAATTTACCCAAAGATCGACTTTCACCGGCGTTACATGCCGCCTACCCGATGTACTGTTTAATAATTCCTTTCCTCGTGGACCATTAAAATAACCCTTCATGTACTAATGGAATCTTCTTTTTGGCTAGATACAATAAACTTGGAATGACCCATTGTGGGAGTCGCAGCTTATAATTGAAACAAAAATGTATTTCATTGTCTGAAGATCGTTTTTGTCTTAGCAAACAATGTATACCATGATGAAATACCGCGTTATGCGACAATAAATCTGGGTCTTCACTGGTTTGTCATAGTACTCATTTAGGAGTTAGGAGTTACCAGTGTATACATAAAGTGTTAATGGGGAAAGAATGAAATTCCACCAGTGACGATATAAAGGAAGGCAACTACGGACCCTGATTTATAAATCAGCATTAAGGAGGGTCTGGATGGGGTATAATGATTTGTGAATAATGGCCCTTTTTTATAATGAATAGTGAATAATAAGCTAAAACATAATGAATAGTAGATAATGAGTGCCTAAAAATTAATGAATAATCCTATTTTTTTTAATGAATTAAGGAAAAAAATAATGAATAGTGAATATTCAAATTTCTTTGTCACCTTTCTTACTTTTAATGAATAATTTGGTCTTATTTTAATGAATAACCCAAAATTTTAATGAGATGAATAATGGGCTGAATTTATAATAAATAGTTAATACAAGACCCCCCCCCCCCCATCCAGACCCTCTTTAAAGCCCGATCAACTTTAATCCATACCTTGTCTGAGCATTCACTTATAAACTTGTACCAACATCTCTTTTTCATAATAGAGGCACGACATGTGATTTCTAACAATGTGGCATCTTGACATGAACAGACTCAGACGAGCCTGTGCAGCCTCCTGTTAAGCTTATAATGCGCAGGCTGGTCTGAGCCTTTGCTGGTCGCACATACCACATTGTTTGAAATCTCATGTCTAGGTTCATATATATTAAAAAAACACCATAGTCTTTAGATAACACTCATAGTCACAGTATAGTTGCTTTCGATAAAAAAAATTAGGTGAATTTGAAAATTCAAATTTAGTAGAATAACAAAAGTAGCTACCAGGAACCAATGCGGGCATTGGCCCTTTTTGTATTAATGGGATTTCTCATAAAGTTTGATACAGTTACGTCAGGATGGTCCATTGTATATATTGTTACAGGTTATAATTTCCAAAAATCTGGAGATTAATTTTGTCGTTCAAGATTGAGCTGTGTAGCGCAACAATGAGGCGAGAGGTGACTTAGTTGTTAGGGTAATGTGTTCAGGTGTCGTGAGCTCGAGAGTCACCCTGTAGTTTAAACATATTTTATTGCCAAAATATTTACAGCAATGGGGTTGGGTCACAAGTTCTCACAACATCAGTTTTGACCCTTCCTTTACATTCTATAAATACACAATAGCTTATAAACATGGCTATATATACAAACGCATATGTTAACTAAACAAATTCCGATCAAAGCAAAAAACAAGACTATATCAGAATCAGAGAATAAATAAATAAATAATCAAATAAATAAAAAAAAAAACAAATAAATAAATAAATTAATAAATCAATAAATAAACAAAATGAATAAATAAAATAAATAAATAAATAAATAAATAAATAAATAAATAAATAAATAAATATATGAAGATAAAATATATACGAAAGAAAAAAAGCGAACATCAGAATGATAGATAGGTAATTAAATAGGTAAATAATTAATATTGGATAGTTTAGAAAACAAACATATAATAGTAACACTGCCAGGAACCCCTTCAACTTGAGAATAGAGCAAATTTGGTCATATGTATACTTATTAAAATACAAAATATGTTTCATGAAAAACTTCAAACAAAGAGTCAAATGATTTTAAAACGCTTAGTAGCATGTATATATCTGTGGACAGCTCTGAACAAGACTATATTGTTTTCCATATTTAAATTATAACTACCATATAGAATCATATCAATACTTAACGGTTGGAAAACCTCTAACTGTGTCATTTAAAACCTGCCTTTCGATTGTAAACTTTCTACAATGAAAGAAGTAGTGGATGGCGTCTACCATGCCACACAAATCACATAAAGGATTATCACGGATATGACTTCTAAAAAGGTCATTATTAAGGTTGCTGCGACTATTTATTTCGAAGTCGTGCACCGTGTGTCCTTTAGCAAGATACGTTATCTTCTGCTTAGTACATGAAAACAGGAAATCGTCCCGACATAACTGAAAAAAATGTTGATTGGGTCGTAAGCAAACAAACAAACAAACAAACAAACAAACAAACAAACAAACAAACAAACAAACAAACAAACAATGTGATGAAAACATGTTTAAAACGTTTTGAAATGAACGGTACTGTTGTAATTGCTGGTATAATAGATATGCGTGCAATGTGTAAAAATGAAACCTGTTATATGTGTTGCAAAATGACCCAGAATGACAAAGATAAAGGTTCTTTCGGTATGCACGAGTTAACAAGACCACGCTGTTATTTCTTTCCAAATTATGACTTAGCATTTTGAAAAAAAAGACTGATCTTGACAACAGGAAACTATGCAATTAGTCTTTAGACATCCAACCGCACTGGCTAGCTTATCATGTACATTCAAAGACCAACTTAACGGAGGGAAAATGTCATTATCTAATGACAGGGCTGAATTGTCTCTTTAATTACAAGATAACTGGTCAATGTCGACGAGCTGACCAATGGTAACACAGATTACTTCCTTGTCATTCATAAAAACAAGCATGTTTTGCATGTAAAATTGCGATCTCATTTGCCATTGTATCTGACTCAAAACGACAAAGATCGCTGCAATAAGAAAGCAAGTGACTATAACCAGGAAATGTCAACCAGGAAATGTCACAATTACAGACCTCAGACAACAACAACAACAACAACAACAACAACAACAACAACAACAACAACAACAACAACAACAACAACAACAACAACAACAACAACAACATATTCCATTCAAGCACAGTCTCCATCCCAAAATGGCTGCCACGAGCATTAAGTTGAACCCACACCGATAATATTATACAGTATACATGGTACTATCCATAACCTTTGAAAAGAGGCAAATCCGTGACCCATTTAAAGAAAGTGGACAGGTCTGACACTTTACTGAAATGAACATAATCTATGATCTACAACACGGGTATGCATACAAAGAAAACAGTCCCGCGAAAGCAGCTTATCATGCTTATGGACGAATTGTCAAAACCTATGTGAATTAACAAACGGAAACAGCCTGATTTGATTTTATCATAGTTGTGGCTTTTAAAAGGTCGCCTCAAAAATCACACCACAACGGTGTCGTCTTGACTTGAATCAAAAAGCTTTGGAGATTACGAAACAAACAGTCGTCATAAACGGACGAAAGCAGGTCAGTTCACGTGTAAGACATTTTGAAGATAACACAGCAATGCACACTGTGATGGTCAAATTCTCTAAAAATAACACTCAAATTTTTGAACAGCGGAAAAGATACTGGTATGAATTTCAATCCCTCTAAATAACAGGACCCAATTGCATAAACTATTTGTTTGTGAATCGCTTGTTAAATTAACGGTCTGTTAAATTTTCAACCAATCAGGTTTGATGTTACAATGTAACGTCAAACCTGATTGGTGAAAATTTTATCAGACCATTAATATAACAGGCGATTAACCAATCAAAATGTTTATAGAAATGGGCCTAGAACCTTCTTCTCACCTGCTTCGAAGACCTATCGAATGAAGTACAGCTTACGTAATACATAATGCATGAAAATTGATCTTTTCAACTTATATTCAGCTTTTTAAAGCTCTATTCTGAATGTCACATTTGCTGAAGTAATTTGTGACACATGTGTATGAGTATATGGTATTTATGTTTTGTGTCTTTCCTTGTTGTTTATTGCTACTCCCATTGTGGGATTCTGTGATTGTTCTATGTTTTGTTGTAAGTTACTTTATGTCCATTCTAGTTTTGGGCAATCATCTTGATGGGGAAGAGAGAGCTGGTTGCTTTGCTTAGTTTATCTTCCTGGTGTCTCTTGATTATTGTGCGGTTCCTCCTCGCGGTGTCATTGGTTTGTCTGCAGTTTGTGATTGTGGTATTTCCTGGCCATACTCACTTACTATTTTTGAACAACACATCTAGTTATACATGCTTGTTTCAGACATTCTAGATAAGTATTATTGCATTTGGACACCAGTTTTGACAACTAAAAGTTAATAAAGCCGTTTAATGCTGTTGACATTTTATAAGGTTTCTTTCCAGTATCGAATCAACTGTTTTTTGTATAGTCCACAACAGGGCCTATATGCGTGTATGATTCAATATGAGATAAAAAAAAATAATCAAAGCATGATTATTTGACTAGCTATTGGTCCATTGACCTTTGTCTCATTGCTTTCTTTTTATGCTGAAAGAGAGCAGTATTACAGACACTGTGTGTTTGTGATTTTGCAAATTGGCCCACATCTGGTTTGAAGACGGTTATATTGAGGTTAATACCAATATTTTTCGAGAAAAAAAAAATGGAATGAAACTTCCGATAAAATACTTACAAAACGATGCATACATTTACGGCTTTCAGAAAAAAATGATATGCTTTACTGTATGCGTTTCTTTTTTTTGTGGGGTATATAGTAACGTTACATACAATAACACGTTATAGGATTGGAATGGAAGTTTAGAGCTTAGGGATTTCCTTTCCAATACGTTTTTCACTAGGAAACCTTATTTGAATTCAATACTTTCATTTTCGGACATTTATGATAGTAAGGCATAAAAGACTATTTCTTAGCTCATTATTTTTTCATGCTTTTCATGTCATCTGCTGACTCTTTTTCAAAATTAAGGTTTTCACAAAAAATCTTTCATGAACACTACCAGAGTGTCAAATAGTTTGGATTCAGACCAGAATCGACGTTCTGTCGGTCCTGATCTGGGTCCAAACTGTTTGCAAAGATGATCAGCAAACGACTCAAGTCGCCGCTAGCTTGCATAAAACATCAAGGATGGGAGGTTCTGGGTTTAAAAGTGAAACTTACCGTATGCATCTTGCGGGCACATCGTACTGCCTGAAGAAAGAAAAAAAATCATCACAAGAAATACAACATGAACACGCATATTCGACCTCTATCTTAAAGTCTAATTTTTCGTCCATTCTTACAACATATTCATTGAGCATATTCAATATAAAGTTAACTCTAAGAGTGAGTGCCACGTGCAAACAAAAACGTCCCAAATTACTATAGAACAATAGTCCTAAGTCAAGGAATTTTCTCTCATATTTGCCTTCATGCGCGGATGCAGAAATTTTGTCAGAGGGGGTCCCACTTCGACAACGTTTTTTTTGTTTGTTTATTTTTAGTTGATGAGGGGAGGGAGGATCCAAATACCACTATAAGCGAGCCATCATCGGCCCACCAGCGGAGCGCCAATATATGGCGTTTCGCTGGCGTGCCGATGATGGCCCAACATTGAATGCTGGCTTGGTAGCTTTGTTCGGAGAAACCCTATATTTTGTGATTTTCGGGGGGGGGATGTTGGGGGGGGGGGGGCTCAGGATCCGCGCATGTAAACTGTGGAGAGTTTAACTCTTTTCCCGTCAGTTACAAAGTTACAAATAGTGTCGTCTGCTCCATCGGTCTACTTATGTTCTTAGGTAGCCTATACCACAAAAAACATGGACCCATACCAGAATGTTCCCATGCAGTGTGATCCAGTTTCATAGTTTTTGCTTCGATAATAAAATCTAGTCTGTAGTACCCCTTCATACATGCAACAGACGTAAAATGCAGACAACATTTTCAGGACAAACTTTTTGCGGGGTAAGGGTTACGTATACGTTCTAAGTGCAGCACTACATTTGCAAGGTTTGATCAGGATTTGCACATTAAAATATAAGAAGCATGCGCGGATCTAGAAAGTTTTGTCAGAGGGGGTCCAACACTGATGTCTTTTTTTTTTTTTTTGAATTGTCGGGATGGAGAGAAGATCGAAATTCCACTTAAAGTGGGCCATCATCGGCCCGCCAGCGAAACGCCATTGAAATGGCGTTTCGCTGGCGTGCCGATAATGGCCCAATATCGAATGCTGGCTAGGTAGCTTTGTGATTTTTAGGGGATCCGGATCAATTATGCTAGGAAACCCTATATTTTTGCGATTGTTCAGAAGGGATCCGGACCCCCTGCCCCCCGCCTCTGGATCCGCCCATGAGAAGAGATCTTTCACAGAAGATAAATAAATAGAGCCTCACCTTGTGTGAACTGTAGAACAAGAACGAATATAACACACAACAAAATCGTTAATAAACCCATCCTGGAAGACGTAAGAAGTATCCAAAGTTTTCAAAAACACGTCTTTGTTTATTTAAGCATTCGCATTTAACACATTTCTCTTGAAGTACACAGTTCTAATATAAATAGGTCACATCCTAGTCATGCTGCTCCCTAATCCCTAACATGCTTCATTCATTAACAAGGGTTAAACATCCTCCGTCCATGTGTGATTTGCTTTCTTTATTTCCACCTGTTTTGTTTATAACACCAAACGATTATTTAAAAATGTTTAAAATCGCGTATGCCTTTATGGAAAAGTCAAAATTAAAAAGGAAATTGAAATCGAACTTTTTATGACTTTTTTATTTTTTACGTTTACTTTTTATTATTTTCTAATTTTTCGAGAAAATTTGAATCTCGTTTTTCAGGTTCTGAAATACGAAATTCAAATTTCTCAAAAAAAAATAAATAAAGATAATAATAAATAAAAAAATAAAAATAAATAAATAAAAATAAAAATAAAAAAATAAAAATACTAAGTCAAAATGATTTGTATGTTTGTTGTATTTTGTTTGTTTTTTGTTTGTGTTAAAAAGTTGATTTGGTAAAAAGAATTGAAAAATATTTCGAATTATAAATGTTGAAAATTAAAACAGTAAAAAGTTGACTAAGATCATTACACTAAAATGTGAAATACACACTAATACGTCTCAATCAAAACGCTGGTCATATCATATGATAATGAAGCCCTCCCAAATGACCAGTTGAAGTAAGAACGTGTTATTTTGGCATAAAATATCGACGTCGGTGACATTTACGTCCAAAACCTGTCACAAGAAACTGGACGTCTTTTCTTTGCGTTTGTTAAATCACCCCTGTCAATCTCGCGACAACTTACGCGAAAACAATCACATGGCTTCCGGCATGGTCCGTCGTTTTTGAAATCTGCAAATGGTGTTGAAATCTCGATCCTTATAAACAACAATTCCATTGATTAAGGCCATGGTTTTGGTCACGTCATGAGAACAACTAACTTTGGTGCATGAGGACAACTAAGACGCAGATCAGATTGTGCATTTGCAATGGCGTAGCCAGAACGCTGAAAAAGTTACGCGCATCAAAGGGAGACTACTGGATCAAGCATTGATCTTTTTCAATAGCGTCCCTTTTCAAAATGGGAACTTATCTTAAAGGAAAGAATTTGCTCCCAGAGGGAGCGAATTCTTTCCTTAAGCAGTTCCTTATAGTGTGTAAAATCACTCGTATCACATTGAGTGACCTCTCTCGAATGTTACTATTTTTATTACGCACGTGCTTAACCTGCATAATGGGTGCTATGCCAATGATATGGTTGTAAACCCCGAAGACAGTTTTCTCACGACGAAGATCGTTTTGTCTTTGAACTTATGATAATAAAGCACAGTGGACTGGGCCAGAATTTTCACTTTTACTTTTCAGAAGCTTTAGTTTGATTTATTTCATACATGTGCAGTATTTTATGAGGGTAAGCCACATTTAGCGAATATAAAACTATTCTACCGTGTGAACCTCAGTACAATCTCGGAACAAAAAGGACAGATACAGGGGCAGGTCTAGACTGATATCAGTCGTAGATGTTGATATTGTCCCTATGAATCCATACCAACTGTTACCATTCCTCATCTTATCTTAATTATCATTCCAGTCCAGAATTTTAATTTATGTTGGCCCAAGAAGAAAAGTTAAAAAACATTAATATTAATGAAAAAAAAAACAACAACAAAAAACATCTATATGAATTCATATCTAATCGGCAGACTGTATAAGTCTATGGCGGATCTAGGATTTCTGAAAAAGGGGTTCGTATGTATTAAGGTATGGGGGTTCGCTTTGCTGATTTTATCTCGTTTTTCTTAAATATCCCATGGAAATGAAATAATTTGGTCATATGAAGACCAAATTATTTCATTTTCATAGGATGTTTAAAAGCGGGGGCGGGGAGAAGGTTAAAGCGATCTCCCTGAACCCCCTCTGGATCCGCCACTGAGATACATTCACATGACAAACCTTACTACACACTGTCATTATTAAAGTCATCAGCATGCATCCTCAGCATCTAGATTCTGAACTCTCGTAGTGCAGAAAAACATTAAAGTTATATAGCCTAAGTATATATAGAACTGACGATTCTTATTAGTAGACACACTATATTTTTTTAAAAGGTAATGTTTGAATCCAATAATTTTTGCTATCAGTAGATTCTTTGAATCAAAAGAATTTGTAGTCAGAAATAAAATCCGAAAATTTTGGATGCTGGTGTCAGTTGTAGCTCCTATCTGCTAAAACATGAGATTTTCTGGGGCCCTGGAAAGAGGAGGGTCCCTGTATCCCATATCCCTTTGATTATTTTGAAAAATATCCCATATCCCTAAAATAAAAATGGCAAATAACCCCAAAATTCAGAAAGCATTGTATCCCCATATCCCTAAAATTGATCCAAGTATCCCGTATCCCTTTAAATATTTACAAAAAATATCCCGTATCCCTTTTAGTTTTTGGCTAATATCCCCGTATTCCTAAAAACCCTTCCAGGGCCTCTTTTCTAGATGAAGGCGAATTGTTTGGTTTGTTTGTGGCAATGCTTTACGTCACAGACAACAACTTTTCAGTCACTGGGTTGATCCAGTAGGCTCGAAACAGCGACCCCTTCGATCTCAAGTTTAGCACTCTTCCACTGAACTTCTGTGCCCCTCTTCACATTGTTTGGACCCAGAACAGACTGCTTTATAGAATCTGATCTAGATCCACATGTTTTTTTCTGTTTTAAATCCAATAGCTTAACAGCAGATGGCACTATAGTAGCGAAATATGGTCATTCAAAATATTGTATAAATAAAAACAAAACATTTATTTAGTATAGAGCGGACGAGCCCATTACTAAAAATGGGTGTAGGTCAAAATACGAGATGAGGCCTTACATTAATGTGACGTAGCTAAAAGGCTAAACAGAAGTTATGTTTAAAGCACAGCATACGATTGTATTGAAGTGCCCCCCCCCCCACACACACACACATACGCACGCACCACCACCACCACACTCAACCCCGATGGCTGCGGCTCCTGTCCGTTCTTGGGCAGTGGTTTGTTGTTGTTGTTAGTTCATTTGGTTTGTTCCGGTATCGCGTTTGGTGTCGCTCTGGGTGTCTTTTCTAATTTAGTAATCATCTCGCTGAGGATGAGAGAGCTGGCCCCGAGATCATATTTTTTTTTCATGCTCAGCTAACATTTATCATGCTCATAAATGTTAAAATGTCAACAAGTGTTGGCATTATATTTATCAGCATGATAAATACAACAACTAAGAGTTTAAAAGTAAGAAACTTGAGTCTAATACAGTTCAGTATTTTAGTTTTTAGGAGCGCTGGAGCAGTTGAAATTTTTTGCTCATAAAAAAAGTTTTATAACCTTGCGGCCTTATTGCTTTGCTTGCTTTCCTGTGTGTGTCTTTGTTTGTCTGTGTTATAATGTCTCTCCCTCACGGTGGCATGGATTGGTCTATTATTTGTGGTCGTGGCATTTTAATAGTAATGGTCTTACTAACTTGTTTATTTTTAATTCAATAACGCTGGTATTTTCTTCATAGTCCAAGCTTTTGTTCCTTCAGCCCCCACTCAGCATCATTTTACATTCAGTATCATATTTAACAGCGTAGTTCCTGACTAGATGACGTGTTATACCGGTGACCTGTACACAGTGACATGGTTCTGACAACGTCGCTGATCCTTACTTGTAACATGTACATGCGTTTGATTGATGTTGTCCAAATTTTCTGTCATCGCAAGAGAAATTGCACCTTATCAATGTGATTAAAGACATTCCAAAACAGAGTCAATAAGTTCATGTTGGGACCATTGATAAAGTAATCAGATAGTACAGATCCTTATCAGACTGCACAAATGGGCAGTCTGATCAGGACCTGTACTATTTGTCATTGTTTCCAAAAGTTTACACGCCTGAAGGACATGCCGAACAAGAATGAACCTATTTATATTAGGATTAATTGAGTAAACGGCCCGAAATACACTTGTACAAATCTAAGTAAAGCAACCTGCTCAAATGAGCAGTCTGATCAGGATGTATACTTTCCAAACATTTACACGCCTCCGGGACCTTGATGATATCTACGCAGTACAAGAATGAAACCTTGTTATATGAGGATTAATAAAGTAAAAGACTCCAATACACTTGTACTAATCTAAGAAAAGCAACCTACTAAAGTGAGCAGTCTGATCAGGATATAAACTGTGTGTCATTCCCCACCTCTTTTTAGGGATTTATTTGATTTCTAGTACAAGAATGGAAATACTGAGCGTGCCTTGTTAGGATAAATACAGCAATAACTGGAATACCTATATCAGTAATAGTTAGGGACTAGTCTGAGAAAGGGGGCCTGCACACTTGAATCGTTCGAACAAAAGTATGACCTATGACTGAAAGCTTGATTCAGATCAAATGTTGCAATATGTGGCAGGCCAACTTTTTGAAGTTGTGCTCCCTTACCGAATGTGTGATATCTAGGCAAGGGAAAATTAGACTCTCCGCGTTAGCAAAAAGGCCACGAATTCAAAACCTAAAAGTTTGGCTATCCTTTTTTTTAGTTTCATACTCCGTCGTAAAGCATTCTCGATCCCGGCCCGGCACCATACTTTCGTGGAGATTGATCATGAAATAATTTCTACGGTCATTCTCCTCCTTTCCGCTGATTTATTCAAGAAGGGTTGTTGTCAGTTACAAGCGAAAGTATGTGCACAAATTACTGGTTAACCGCTTGCTCAAGCCTGCCCAGGAAAAAGTGTGGTTAAGTGAACTGACCGTCCCGCAATGACCATAGCTGTTGACATGGGACGTAAAGCAACAAAAACAAACAAATCTGAATTATTTTGCAGACACTGAGAGTTGATTGTTGAACGCAATGCTAGTTTGAAAAATTCTTCTGCAACAGGGCATATTAGAACCAGTTATTTAAGTTGATATGGTTTCTAACTACATAAAATTAATGGAGAAGCCTACCTTTCTTTCTCAATGCAAATAGATGGTACTTACTGCAGTTTACATGTCTTGTTATAAACTTAATCACGGTTTCAAGTTATGATTTCTTCTCCAACTGCATGGCGGTCGGTCAGGCCTCATACGCATTGTCGACCCAGACCTAAAACGCCTGTGCTTGTAGTTTATCTTTCGGTCCACTGCTGCTTAACAACAAGTTTCTTTAGCTCTGGCGGTCTGTGGGCTACAATCCCTTTTATATGTTCCATCTGAGTTAGTTATATTTGATTGTTTCTTTGTGATGATACATAATATAAGCCAGGAAGCCTCTATAAGAGCTAAACAAATATATTTAGCCCCTCGCCCACTCGTGGTGGCCAGTATCCATTCTAAGTTGGCCATTCTGTTTTTGTAAGTTCTATGTTTGCTGTCGCTCAAATTGTGAGTTTTGGAAATTAGGGTTTAGGTGTTTAGTACTGGTTTTGTAATGTTTATAAATGTACTGCTAAGTTTGGTGTGAGTGTTGATGAGGATAATGACAAGCATTTATACTAGTTACATAAACTTCATAAAAGGCCCTACAGGTCACAGTTAATTGCTAATTCAAGTTCATGGTTTACTACTAAATTGTCTATAACTTTGACTTCATGAAAAACTTGTTATAAAACATTGTAAAAAAGTTTATGAAAACTCCATTTTGGTCTATAAAGTCTTAATAATTTAAATTCTAAAGGTTTTCTAGCATCTAGTATGTCTAAATATGATTTCTCTACTCTTCATACAATATCGCCTCAAAATCTAATAAAAGAAAAGCTAACTGTCATTAATTGAAGACACTTTTCACAGAGAGGGCTACTTCTGAGCAACCCAAAAGATATAAGTTGTGGTCATGTCAGAAAGTTCATTATCTAAATACTTTTGGACAATGCATTTATAAGATAAGGCTCAAATTTTAAGAAATACATTGTAAGTATTCCATTGGGTACTAATTGTGTAGATTTGTTTTTGTTTGTAACGAGTCATGTTGTCTCTTTCTGACATTAACCAAGCTGACTTTATTGAAGCATTTAACTCTACGTCAAGATTTCTAGTTAAAATGATAAGTCAAATATAATCCACTGAACTTCAGGCCTTTGATACTGAACCCCCCTCTTTAGTCTTGGACTTGTCCATAACAAATAACATAGTTTCATCTAAAATTTATGTTAAACGAGATGAAATAATTTTTGAAATTGTTAATTTTCCATACATTCATTTTGATTGAGAAGTTCCCAGCTTCCTTTCCCGTGCTATGTATATGTTTTGTGAGAGTATTTTCTAATGTTAGCGACTTCAACAACAGAAACCAATTTTGCAAAGTTAGTAAAACAAAGTTATCCATAATCATAAACTTCAGAAAGTATCTTTTAAATTCTAATCCAGACACTCAGAGTTGATACAATATTGTTTAAAAACTCTTCTTCAACAGGGCATATAAGAGCCAGTATTTTATGGTGGTTAAGTTTATATATTAGCCGTGGCATGTGATTTCCAACAATATGGCATTTTGACATGTGTAGACTCCGACGAGCCTGTGCAGCCTCCTTTTAAGCTTAGAAACTCCAATTGAGGTTCAGCCAGTTGCTTAATATTCATAGAATATTCAAGCGACTAGCAAAGGCTCTGATCAGACAGCGCGTATGCGCAGGCTGGTCTGAGCCTTTGCTGGCGCACATACCACATTGTTGGAAATCTCGTGTCGTGGCTTATATTCAAAAGAATTGTTGAAAAGCCTAATTTAGTATCAATTCAAAACGATGATCAAATGTTATAAAAAGTTGATTATAACATGGATATCATGCGACAGTCTGCATGCCCTCTTGTAAATCCAATTACGGTTTATATCTATGGTTTCTTCTTTATTCGCACGACAGTGGACCAGGCCTCAGACTTAATGACGGTCCTGACGTTAAGCTTTCATCGGTGGGTTGGTGCCTGATGTTTGTCATTGGCTGAGCCCACCGTGGTTCAACTCGAGTTTTCTTTAGCTCTGACTATCTGTGAGCCATTTGCCATTTTCTTTGTTTCATCATAAAGTTGTTAATTTGATAAGATTGTTTTCTAATTGTAAGGAAGCCTCCATTGGAGACAAGCATTTTGTTTTGTTTGAATATTAGCAGAATCTAGGGCGAAGATTTATCATCAGTAAAAAACGCGAAAACGCTCCAAGTGGCTTTGGTAGCTGTCCGTTCTAAGGCGGCGATTGTCTTGTTGTTGATTCATTGTTTATTGTTTCTCCCGTTGTTTGTGGAGTTTTGTGTTTGATCCTTGGTGTGTTATGCAGTAATTAGTGACCTTTCTAGTTTTGCAATCGTCTCGCTGAGGAAGAAAGAGGAAGAAAGGGCTGGTTGCTCTATTTTAATTGTCTGCATCATTTCGTGCGACTGTTAGTGCTCTGTGTATCCTTCTCATGGTTGGTCTACAGTGTATGGTTGTGATATTTCCTGGTCATACTTCCTTATTTTTTAGCGAAGCTTGAAAGATGGAAACTGGCTTTGTTAAAGTTTTATGGTTAATTTTATCTGGGATCTACTGCTGAAACGAATATTGCAGACAATAATACTGTTATCAATCTAGTGATTTTGTATTGGTCCAATGTCAATACAGTTGACCGAGGACCTGTAACTAAACCAATACAAAAACACTTCATTTATGTCTTTTTGTGTCATGGATTCTACCCATTTTATCTATCAAGTGGGTACGACATTTGTGTCATGGATTCTACCTATTTTATCTATCAAGTGGGTACAATGTGTTTTCTGTTATTGCCTTGCTAAAAACATGACCAAAAAACTTTCTAAAAACAATATCTGTCCAAGATTTTGTTTATAAATGTCCCGTTTTAACCGTTAGAAATGACCATATACACGATATGAAAACGATCGCTCATATCCAAGAAATATAAGAATGAAACAAGAATAATAATGAACAAGATACAAACTGATTATGGCACTGCATGGTCCGTTTCATGAAAACAATTAAGAATAATCGTCATCATTATTATCAATGTTTTCAGTAGGTAAACACCTATAGCCTAACGGCTATTCTAGCATGTGACCCTCCATTTTGAACTGAACAAACATTTTTTTTCTCGGTACAATGCCCATCACATTTTTAAAGTTGCAACATCACAAAATACCTTCACTTAGAGTTATGTATGTGAACTGGTGCATGGCTGGGCCCACTGTGGTACAACAAGGGGTTTATTTTAACTCTAATTGTATGTGAGTTAAGAGCTCCTTTTCTTTTGATTCTTTGTTTCATCACAGTAATTTAATTCCTTTTTGAATTATATTATATAAATTAAAAAAACTTACAATCGAGCTATACTATATTTATGTTTCAACAACAGCACAACTAGGGCGAAGATTCCGCCAAGAAAATATATTCTAATTCTGTTCAGTGATAAGTGTTATATCTACCATTGCACAAGTTTTGAGATAATGAGTTTGAAAATTTAATATCCTTGTGTTTTATGCTTTGGTGCTTTAGTGGTCTATTTACTATTTCACGAGTTTTGAGATACAGTAAAGCCTGTCTAAAGCAGCCACTCAAAAGAAGTCCCCAATATATGTTTCAAGACAGGTAATCGCTTGATGCAGGTCTAAAGTATTGCAAAATACCCCTGCGGAGCATTCTGCAATACTTTAGACCTGCAATATGCTACCACATGTCTTTAAGACCTTTGTTTGGTCTATTTTAGTGGCCGCTTAAGTCAGGTTGCACTGTAAATGAGTTTCCAATTTTGCGTATCCTTGTTTTTATGTATTGTTTATCAGAGACCTAAGAATCATTTCAGAGGGTGAAAATATGTCCATGAAGTGTTAATGACTGATTTAAAGAATATAATGGAGTAATATGGGAACTAAGGACATGCTTCAGTTAATTTTCAGATACAACAATATGCCCCCAAAATCGCCTTCGGTATCATAAACTTCGCAAAACATTTTCAAAATTTTATAGACGATACTATGATTTAATTTCTAAACTCCAAGTTGGACTTAAATCTCTCTTGCGCCAAGGACTTTCGGAACCTGATTTCTATGGTGACTTGGTGTATAAATTGAAGAAGATTGTTGGCTCTAATAATTTTTCAGCGCAGTTCATTAAAATAATTTCCCATTATAAAAAGATTGGCTATAACATTAATGTATTGCAACAGACTTCATGCTTGGTAGTCAACCCAATCATAGTTGGCAACTTTGCTTTCCTCTTTAATTTTACGCCGGTGGGTCGGACTTTAGACTCTATGATGGTTGCGACTTAAAGACTTATCTATTGATGAGATGGTAGGGGCCTGATGCTTTGGCTGTTTGTCGGGCCCACCGAGGTTTACCTGTTGGATTTCTTTTGCTCCGGTATTCAGTTTAACTTACTGTTGAGTCCTTATCCTTGCTTTATCTCCTTGTTATATCTTGATTTATATGTTTTAGAAGATGATGCATTGATAAGTTAGGGGTCTTTCATGCAAACCAAATATCTGTGTGTCTTGATCCACATCTGAATTAAGGGTGAGGTTGGCGCCGTTAAACCGGTTTAAGCCCTCCAGTAAAATATTTTACTGACCGTTCCAAGGCGGTACTTCTTTTGTGGATCTTTTATGTTTTTGTTCTGTCTTGTGTTTGCTATGTTTTTGTGCGCGTCTGTTTATATGTGCTTTGTGGTCACCTGCTGGGAAAGGGCTGACCTCTTGGCTCTCGTTTGTGGTGTCTACTGTGAGTTTGTCACTTTCCCATTGGTATCCTGGGTCAGATGTGGTACTTGATTGTATCGATTCCTGATCTTTGCACCCTTACTTACTTCTGTGTTCAGTGCTAGCGCCTTCTGTCTTTTTCTTTTTTTTTTCTACAGCTTATTATTCTGTTCATGCAGTCAGTTTATATAATATTTTGGACTGAACTTATCATTTGGGCCGAAAAGTAGCAGGCTTAGCAATTAGTTTGGTATTAAACCAACAAACCTCTTGAATTTATGGCGTAAGAAATGTGCAAGGAGGTTATATTTTTCTACAGCTTATTATTCAGTCCATGGAGTCAATTAGTATAACGCTTTGGACTGAACTGATTATTTGGACCTAAAAGAGCCAGATTTAGCCATTAGTTTGTCATTAAACCAACAAATCCCTTCGATTTAAGGATATACTACTTAATACTTCCCACTTAAAATAAGTTCAATACTTTGCATACGGTTTTTATGCAAGTACTGTCAATTCATGAAATAAAAGGATATGTCACCATGCTCAGTATTTCATGCTGTCATATGAAAGTTTTCACCATTTGACCAATCTTCTGAACAAATGAATGAATAACCTTCGTCATATTTTCACCCTGTGGAATGATTCTAAGGTCTTTGATAAATGAGACATCAAAATAAGGATATAAAAATGTTCAAACTAGTTTTTCTCAAAATATGTGCATTAGTAGATAGAACACTACAGCCCTGAAGCGACGCATAATCTTGCTGAGGAATAGAAAGGTGGTCTCTTACTCTTGGTGTCGTGGGTTGGGCTGTAATCTGTGAGAGGCATTTCCTAGTCATACACACTTTTTTTTGTTTTTTGTAGAATACTGCTTTAAACATTTGTCGTCCGGAAACCCCCCAATGTGCACTTTGGCAAACATTGAAGACGACTCACTTGAAGTGTCAAGAGTTATTATTTTGCTTTAAATAGCAAACAATTTAAAAATGCAATTTACTGTAAATTTAAGGTGAGGATTTATGGATTATATGTACTTTCACACATGCCCGTCGACTTAGTATAATAATTATGTGCTGTTTTGCTGTCCTAGTTATATGGTTCAGTGTTGTCACTTTAAAGCCGTTCATTATTCTCCATTAGAATCTTTACCATAGCCAGCGCAGCATCTTCACTCCTGCTGTGTCTTTTACTCCTAGTTTCGTCTTCAACTACGTGTACGTCAAAATTATTTTCTTGTTTTATGACACCATCAATGTTTGGCATTCTGCTGCTCGCAGTGTGTTTGCTATCATTATCAAGCGGTTTGTAGTTCTCACTATATCTATCCATCGAATCATAATAATCATTATCTTGATCTTCAGAATATAAACCACCATTTTTCAAGTAACCTTTAGAGTTCTGAGAGAACCCATATTTGTACCGGCTTGTACTAAGGTCTGGTGAATAATAATCCCGGCTGGTACCCGGTTTTGGTGAGTAATCAGCGCCTGCAGCTACTCGTTCAGTGTGTATGATAATCTCATCATTATCTCCCTCACCCTGTTCATAATGTGGATTACTGACTCCTAGGCTGTTACTCTTATCATCAGCATATTCTCCAAAATTATCAGATTCTAACCAAGATCGTTCATCAGTTCTGACATCAGGACTGTCCTCGCTCTTTTCATATGATGTTCTGCTCCTGAAACAGAATGTACCAACCTAGGAATGAATGTTACTATTATCATGAGATTTTGATTCTTCAGCGATGGGCCTGGTCTCTGCACTGTTGGTTTAACTTTTGAAGATGTGTTCCAATAAATAGAGTTAAGAAAGCATTCAGTTGGAAATATAAGATGAATATATGAACTTTAAAATGACATAATTTTGTAGTTTTGTCCAACATTCATATTTCAATTCAATGGTTTAAGTGAAAATGTGAAATGCTATTCATTATTAAATGCTTGATTACAAGATCCGGATTTGGTGAAGTTTTAAACACAACATTGGTCATTTTTAAGTGGAGCTTCTATTCATTTGACAAGGAATTTTAGCTTGTCTTGAAAAACATGAGGTTTTCAGAAGTTTTAAAAGAGTTTTCAATCTTGCAAAGTATGTAGTGTGAAATAGGATTTATAGAGAAGTGCGAAAGAGAAGAAGAGCCACTCTGTATATGATTTCAGTTTCGTTTTTGCATGTTCGCAATTTGAATTAGGATTGAAAACTTTGATATCAGATTTGCATCAGAATTGAAATAACATATTGGCATCTTGAAATTTCAAATTGAACACATGCTATTTAAATTAACATATTAAGATAACAGATTCACAACTTGAAATTTCAAGTTAAGAACTTAACATCCTCGGTGACCCAGGCGTGACCCATTCCGTACCCACTGCATTCGTGATGAATGCAGTGGGTACGGAATGGGTCACGCCTGGGTTACCGAGGATGAGAACTTGAAAGTTTAGATTAACATATATTAATTTGAATCTTTAAGACACTGGTCTGAATTTCCATGCTGTGAATCTGAAATTCAAAGATGCTTATCTGAAAATCCATGGTGTTATTCTGAAATGTTGATCCGAAATTTCAAGTTCTCAATCAAGAACTTTCATGATGTGACTTTTTTTCAAGATGTCAATCTAAAATTTCATTAATCATGATAAAACATAAATGATGGGTGGTTCTATTTGGCATGCATGGGTTAACGTAATGTAATACCTTTTACGTATGATAGCTGGTAACTAACCTGACCCAGAGGTTATAAAACTTTTTTCGTGCTCAACTTAACTAAACATTAAATGTATTCTGCTCATAAACATGATAAAATGAGCCAGTGCATGAGATTTCCAACAATGTGGTATGTGCGACCCAGCAAAGCCTCAGATCAGCCTGCGCATACGCGCAGTCTGATCAGAGCCTTTGCTAGTCGCTTGAGGATTCTATGATTGTTCAGCTACTGACTGAACACCATTTGGAGTTTCTAAGCTTAAAATGAGGCTGCAGAGGCTCATCCGAGTCTACACTTGTCAAAATGTCAAATTGTTGGAAATCTCATGCCACGGCTCAAATGTTAAAATGCAAAATGTTTGTATGTTTCAGCTCTTAAGTTTTTATGAGCAGTTAAAATTCCTCGCTCATTTGTGCTGTGCATAAAAATATTATATAACCTCGGATATAAGGAAGCAATGACATAAAGAGCCTATAGGTGGGGTTTGCTAATAAGATTAAAAAAAAGATGACCAGTGAATGAACTTAAAAATACTGAATGTGGAAAGAATATGGACTTAAAATATAAAAAATAGTGGAATTATTTCAAGAAAATTACAAAAAAAGAAAACTTATAATAAGCAAAGAAACATATATTAAGACCAACACCAAAACAGCAAGAAAAGGTACGTAATAAAAACGTGAAATCCCCCCTCCCCAAAAACGACAAAAAAAACAAAACAACAACGACAGAATATAAAACAAATCCAAAAAATTGTTATAAAAAGAAGTTAAACAGACTATCGTATATCATTTAAGAGAATAGCACATCTTCTAAAAGAAAAGGCAACTGAAAAAAAATCAAAGAAAATTTAACTTATTTTTCTTGATATACAACTCCATGCCCCAGACCCATCCACACATTCATAAAGCTATACTTACGAAACGTAAATACAAATACCAAAGACGAATAGAGCTAAGATTCCTGAAGGTATGGAAACCACCATTTCAACTGAAAATAGAAGCACAGTATATCCTTGTAAACTTGTAGTTTTATTTTACTTTGAGTTATCTGTGTTTCGAGTGCAAAGGAGATGAACTCTTAGAATAAAAAAACAAAATTATGAGCCAAATCGCGAGAGCATCTCTAACTGACAACAACCCTTCTTGAATGAATCAGCGGAAGGGAAGAGAATGACTGTAGAAATTATTTCACGATCAATCTCAGCAAAAGTATGGGACAGAGTCGTGATCGAACTTGCTACCCCTGGATCTGCAGTCAGACACGCATCTGTAGTCAGACACGTTACCGACTGCATTACGCAGCCCGGTACAAATTTTGTGACATCTTTCCTAATTTTCGAAAAAATAATGTGTGGTATTTCATGAGAATCGTCTGCCAGCAGATGATTCTCCTGAAATATCACGCCTCAATTGTTTTTTTTGAAAAAGCAGCAAAATTGCTGCAAATTAAAGGTGGCGATTTATGGGCTAAGGTTTGCGGCCAGGAGTATAGTATGACTCTTTTTGGTGTTGTTTTTACGTTGGCCTCTGTCTTCAAAGTCCTGCCAGCAATCCAAAACCTTTGATATCATCTACAAACCAAACACAATCAGTGTCCCAAATATGAACCACTAACGTCTGAAATGTTAGTATAAAGTTATATAGACATATGCGTACAAAATATAACAATAGTGTAAAATTGCAAAAGCTTTATATTTTGGCATTGCATGTGGTTTTAAACCTTTAGACGGTGGATATGGTCTATGATTGTAGCACTTCCTGATCATTTTTTTGTTTTTTTTATACTCAATTGTCTGCGCAGGCGCAATAGTAAAAGAATCGACTGCTAAGGCTCATCACTGAAAAGTCGGGTTTGTGTCAATACGCGGTGTGCATTACCCAAAACACTACGTTAGAAAGTAGCAAGCACTGAATGGCTGTAAATAATTCGTTTATAGAGACATCAAGTAACCTTTGCTAGCAAAACAATTACAATGATTGGTATTACAGTATTTATCGACACAATAATAATATTTTCTACGCTAAAACATAATTTGAAACATGCCTCACATGGCCAGGTCAAAAAGATGGTTTCAGTGACGCGTGATGACGCAGATCAATAACAAGTTTGAATCAACCTATTGGGCGAATCACATGATTTGATGACGCTATGGATAAACAAGTATGTCGCACGCACCCACAATGCTCAAATCAGATATGTCAGTATGCGATAGGCATGCCACCTAACGGTTAGATATTGTTGGATACTCTTTATGGTTTGTTTGCAGTTCACCATTATTAATCAAATGATAAAACGTGTAACAAAAATTACTTGGGAAACGATTTGCTGCCACTTCTGTAGAACTCTCATTCGCCGTTGAATTAGACACTTCAGTGGTGGGTGGAATAGTTGCTCTTTCTGTCGTCCCTGCAATTTCAAACATAAAATAAGTGTGCTGCTTTAGGTATAAAGTATTCATTCAATCAGCTATCAGATTATTTTGATTGTTTGTTTGTTTGTTTTGTTGCTTTACGTCCAAAGTCAATCTTGTTGACTTGGGGCGTAAAGCAACAAAACAAGCAAACAAATGATCAAAATAATCTGGAAAAACGGATCCTTCAGAAATAGAGAGAACCTACACTATAAGAAATCCAGCAAACTCGGTTTTATTGAGTTTGTTCATGAGAACTAATGGAAAGTGCAAAGATTCTCACGCCCCCTATCGCCAGCTTAAGCGGTATTCTGCTTTCCTTCAGAACGCTATATTCCTGAAGGACCAGAACATAAAAAATCAACACTATATCGATGTACGGGGAGAAGCTTTACTATTTAACCAATCAATGCCAATACATCTTTTACTTTTAAAATCCGTGCAATTTTCAAGTAAGCAAACATGCTTTTAAATCATATTAGGTTATAGTGATACGGTTTTTTGCCCAGGTAAAAGGCCATATCACCAGATTCATAGCACTCAGTCATCACATATGTTTCGTGTCCATTGTCTGTTAAGTTAGAACTTCGCTAGTCCTTCTGGGTGCTTCCCACTGCTTCCTACAACTCATGGATTTATTTTCTTGATCGCCATTAAAATTCGCATGAATTAACGTGATGATGTCACTATGAAATAACAATGACGTCACTTGACTTCCAACAAGGTCAAGTACCATTCACAGTCTTATTGTGGCGTTTCGTTTTGGTTACTAATGTAAGCTACTTGTAAATAAACAATTTGAAGGATAAAATATATGTTCACGGCTTAACTTGTCAGAAAAGAAAAAAATGTATGTAAATATGAAAATCTTCCATATATAGCCTCGACCAATATCAGCCCTCGGGCATTCGGCCCTGAAACATATATGGGTGTCTCGGATTGCTATAAGGTATGATGTGGAAATTACCACATAATAATCGCTATAAGCTGTCATATGTAGCCATATATTTGAGGTAAAATATGCACCTGGATAAATATATAATGTTGTCGATTTAATATCATTGGAAGCTTTACTAAAGCTGTTTCATTTTCATTAACTGCTAAATTGGTACAATATACCTTTTTCAGTTTTATTGTTTTGATCTTGCATTGGATACGTTTCATTATAAGTTGGGTTGTTTGACATCGTCCAATATTTTAAGATGTTTATTAATGTGTCTTTTTATGTAAGCAAACACTGTGGTTTCCATTTTCTGGACGCTACATGTATGCAATATTAAGTTTCTAAGGTATGTAAGTCTGCGAAAGAGTATCTATTCAAAATAGAGCGTACTTGTTTTTCGACGTTGACATCACGAGAGACAATGGGAAATGTGACATACTGTAATATAGGTTATTGTAAATTCAAAGAGATTGATTTTGATTGATAAATGTTTGTCTCGTGTGCACCTAAATAGGTGATAAACGAGCTAAGAAGTTAAGTTGATGATAAATATTCTTAAATTTTGCTCTTGAATCTTAATTCCTAATCATATACATGTGTATTGGAAAAAAAACTGGAAGCAAACAGCTGAACCAAATTATCATGTCACTATAGTATGCATCTAAGTCGTCTAACTAGGTGAACCAATGCCACATTGTTTTGCTAAACAAGTGGCCATTCCCCCACAATTTGTACAGTTCATTAATATATGCATGTTTGTGTATTTTGACTATCAAAATTGAGCAAGTGCATGAGATTTCCAACAATGTGGTATGTGCGTTCAGCAAAGCCTCAGACCAGCCTGCGCATACGCTCAGTCTGATCAGAGCCTTTGCTTGTCGCTTGAGTATTCTATGATTGTTAAGCTACTGACTGAACAGCATTTGGAGTTTCTAAACTTAAAAGGAGACTGCACAGACTCATCTGAGTCTACACATGTCACAATGACACATTGCTGGAAATCACATGTCGCGGCTCAAATGTCAACTCACCTGGTGCTGGTGTATGCGTCGTTAGATGTGAACTCACTGATTGGGACGTTATTGTTTCTGTAGATGATTGGTACATATCAGTTTTTGTACTGGACATCATTTGTGAGGATAATGAAGGTGCAGAGGGCAATGAAGAGCTGGAAGAAACTATTGTCTTGGTAGATATGGTTGTTTGTCCTGTGGATAGTGATGAACTGGGTACAGATGTACTAGAAGGGTATGACATTGTTGTGGTTGTTTGTGAAGAAGACAGTGTTGAAGATGTGCTATTCGAATGTGCTCTTGTCAATAAAAATGTTGGCATAGTTGATGACACTTCTAAATTCGAGCTTGAATGGGACATGGATGTGGCTGATACTAGAGAATTTGAAGAAGTCAATGTCTCCAGTGTTGATGATGATGGCGATGTTGTAAGCTCTGATGTTCCATTGCCTGTTGATATGAAAGAAGAGGTGGATGTGTCTACAAGTGCAGTAGAACTCACGGATGATGACATTCTAGAAATATCTGTTTTGGTGCCCATCAAAGATGAAGAACTACTTATAACTGAAGTTATTGAAGGTGATGGCATCGACAATAAGGTTGTTAGAGAAGCTGCTATCGTTGAATGTGTCTGTGATAAAAGCAGTGTTGTCGAACTTGTCGAGGATGATTGTGTAGGAATACCAGTAGATGACTCTGATGTGGTCTGCGTTGGTGTAAATGTTGGAGAAACTGTAGTGGTTGAATGACCTGATGATGTGAACTTTGACGAAAAAAACATTGTAGTTGGTGTAGCTGGTGGAGTAGTCGAAACCATTGTATTTTGTGATGTTGATGGTGTATAAGAAACCATTGTAGTTGATGAAGCTGATGTATTAGACGAAACCATTGTAGTTGGTGAAGATGATATAGTAGACGAAACCATTGTATTTGGTGAAGATGATATAGTAGACGAAACCGTTTTAGTTGGTGAAGATGGTATAGTAGACAAAACCATTGTATTTGGTGAAGATGATATAGTAGACGAAACCGTTTTAGTTGGTGAAGCTGGTGTAGTAGACAAAACCGTTGCAGTTTGTGAAGATGGTATAGCAGACGAAACCGTTTTAGTTGGTGAAGCTGGTGTAGTAGACGAAACCGTTGTAGTTGGTGAAGATGGTATAACAGACGAAACCTTTGTAGTTGGTGAAGCTGATGTAGAAGACGAAACCGTTTTAGTTGGTGAAGCTTGTGTAGTAGACGAAACCGTTGTAGTTGGTGAAGATGGTATAGTAGACGAAACCATTGTAGTTGGTGAAGATGGTATAGTAGACGAAACCATTGTAGTTGGTGAAGATGGTATAGTAGACGAACCCATTGTAGTTGATGAAGCTGGTGAAGTAGACAACCCCATTGCAGTTTGTGAAGCTGATGGATTAATAATGGTCTGAGGTTCATAGCAGGTCAGTGTCAACAGTGACGGCGACATCCCATCCTTATTTGCTGTAATAATAGGTAAACTTATAACTAACCATTATCCTGCTTATAGAAAATATGACACATTAATACTGATCAGTTGCTTGGTTTCATTTATGACAATACATTCACGAGTTGCATGAAAAATAGCGTGGATCCTGATCAACTACTAACACTTTTCAAAAAATGATACATCTATTTCAGCAGGACAAGAGTTCAGACAATAACCACAGTTTAAAATAGTTCAATCATGGTCAAATGACATGTGCAATTCAAAATTTAGACAATTCAAAATTTGGATTGCATAGCGAAAGCCCAAGCTTCTTTTTCCTTATTTAATATATTTTCTTAAAATAATTGCATGAATCATCTTGAAAATACATAGATGTTAACACTTTCACAACATAAAGAGGCTTAAACAAGATATCATTTTCAATTTGCAGATAACTATGAACAAGAAATTGTCTTTGGTGCAGCCCACTAGTTAACATGAGTAAGACTCATATAAGAATATTGAGTCTCAGAGATTTCTAGGATTTAATTCATGAGAAAGAAGCCAAAGTCATTTTTCTCTCTAGATAGAGATCAACAGCGCACTGATTAGATTGTATGTGTGTGCATGTTCTTCTGGTCATTTTGTTGTTTGCATATGCATAAAACAGGCTTTGTCAGGATACGACATAGGCTAATAATTACATCATCGAAGCAATCCTTTAATGAATCTTTAGATATTTGCATCAGTTCATAGCCTCATGAATTTACACAAAATTTGATTTACAGCTGCCAAGCTCACTTGCCCGTGCAATACACTTCGAAAGTCGAACACATTCGCCAGAAGTGATACTGATGTTGTGATTGACAGCGAGCCACACCCGAGTCGCACGTGCAGCACAAGCCTCTTGTTTGCACTATTGGCTGTCTGTGTTCAAGCTGGCTGTTCGACATTTCCATTTTACATTTAGACTAAACCGTTAAGACGATTATATTTTAGATACGAAACTGTTTTAAATACTTAATTAATAATATTTATTTATTTTTAGACATTTATAATAAAATGTAGATATAAGCAATAAATTCAATTTTTGGAATGTTCATGGAACATGAGTACTTCAGGTTTTTTGTAAAGTTAACTTTACAAGAGATCCGAAGTATTCATGATTCCATGAACATTCCAAAAAATGAATTCATTTCTTAATTAAATCCTAGATATTTAAAATACATAACATGCTCAAACCAGGATAGCTAGGACCTAGCCTGCCACTATCATGGGACTCAGACCACTGATCCTAGCCAATAATTTAGGAAGCCTCATGAGCTGCCATTGGTGACTAGAAGATGCCTTGGCGCAGTGTTAAAGCTGCTCGCCTTGTAAACTGTGGTTCATGAACCCCCCTCCCACAAACACACACAATAAGGCTTAGAAAAAACCTGTGAACTTTTCAGACTCAAAACACAGGTCACCTCATTTTTAAAGCTATGTCCTTAGGAAAATAGAAATAGGGCAATTACATTTGGACTTAAAATGTGGGTTTATGTAACTTACTTTACCTGTACTTTTACCTATACTGATAATATTTTAAGGTAATATGAGGGTAAATATTAACTGAAAAATATTTCTTATACAAGATACTGGGGCAACAAGTACAATTTCATTTAGAACCCCCAAAAATAAAATTAGCCACGCTTTTTTATATTTATTATCATATTCAAGATTTAGACTAAAAAACAAGTCTATAAGATTTAATAAAAAAGAAAAACATGGTTCAACTTGAGGTTTTCTTTAGCTCTGACTATCTGTGAGTCGTGAGCCCTTTTCTCTGTTTCATCATAGTGCGTTAATTTGATTATACTGTTTCTATATGAGGATACATTGTAATAGTTAGGAACCACCATGCGAGCTTTACATTTTTTTGTGTTTCAACAACAGCAGAATCGAGGACGAAGATTTGGTACCAGTAAATTCATTTAAGCCCCCCCAGTTGTTTTGGCTAATGACCGTTTTAAGGTGGAGGTTCTTTAATTGTTGATTTGTTGTTGTTTATTGTCAGATTCTGTAATTGTTCTATGCTTTGCTGTGCGTTACTTTATGTCCGTTCTAGTTTTGCAACCATCTCGATGGAGAAAACAGAGCTGGTTGCTTTGCTTAGTTTGTCTTCCTGGTGTCTCGTGATTGCTGTTTGGCTCTTCCTCACGATACCTCGGGTTTAACTGCAGTTTGTGATTGTGGTATTTCCTGATCACACTCACTTACTATTCATCATGAATGTCAAAATTGGAAAAAAAATGAAAACTATCACAAGTCAAGATAACGATATTTGTGAACGTAAATTGTAATTATTTTATTACCTATCAGTTTCAGTTTTGGGTGCTAAAAACCTTCTCATTGAGACGGTTCTTTTCAGTAACCACAAAATATGCTTTGGTTGTAAAATAATGAAAATAATTTTCAAGTATGCTCTCTTATCTTGAGGCCCAACTATGTATTTTTGATACATACATATATAAATAGAAAGGCAGTAATCATAATTATAGCCATAATCTGGAGTCACTGGTTCTTTAGTGAATGTTATGGTAGCAGAAACCCCAGTAATCTCTGGTACAGATGACTCGCATCCAAGCTGGTGGGTTGAAACAACTGGTAGCGCTGTCGTCACATTCAAATGAGTACCACACGTCTGAGACGGAGAGATGTGTGTCGCCTGAGCAAGCCCAAACTGATTTCCTCCTTGTACTGATACTGAACATTCACACCTTGATACTCCTTCAGGTTCCATTTTACTTTCTGCCGCCATTATGTCCAAGATTACGTAATCACTTCCAGTAGCAGTGCTTGCAACACACATCTGGGCAACTGTCAATAAAAATGTCATAATAAAACATGGTTAAAATGGTTGTTGTTTTTTATTATAAAATACCAGGCTTCACACCTGAGAGGATTTGTAATATTGTGAATTCACCTGCGGGGATTTACAGTATTTGTGAACACATGTTTTAGTTTAACTACAGGTTTTCAGAACGGTGTGATGTTGACACTAATGATTGGCATGTTTATGTTTTGTTAGGGAATTCAGACACCAGTTTGTAATTATTTCTTAAGGGTCATATTGATAAGCCTGTCAATTCTGATGGGATGTTTTAACACCTTTGGAAGGTTGGCGTTGATAAATGTGACTTTGTTTAATAATATTGCATCAACCAAATAGTAGATTATTTCAAGTTTGACATTACTTGGCAGGGTTTCGCAATACATCCAAGCATATGACCTCTTGTGAATTACACAATGGGTATGGCTATAAGTCACTTTGTATCTTCCTATTGGTTGATATAAATGGAAGCTTACATATGTATAGGGTGCTTTACTGATAACCTGAAACATGATTGGTTAATGATGATGTCAGTAGGTGGCGCAGTTGTTGGCTTCTTTCACGTGACTTTGAAGCCCAGTATTTGAGTTATGATTTCGAACTTTGGGTTTTTTATTAGTTTCTAGAAGTTATTTAGAAGATTTAATAAATCATAAAATTAGAAAACTTACTGCTGAAATTATAACTAAAGAGAACTGAAAAACACGTGAACTACATTACATCAATTCTGTCATTTGCTCTTAATGGCAACACAATCAATCAATGATTTCATTTTGAAATAAAGGCCTCCAGCCCATAACATGAAATAGTTCAAATACAATTTTAAAGCAATGCCTTAAATAAATATCCAACATCGAAGAGCAATCTAATTTGAAGTCCGAGTTTTTTTTTTTGGAGCATGTAATATTTAGGACTTATAATGTGATTCAAGAAAGATTCCATCTCCGTTTTTTTTACTTTTTTAACATAGTCCGTAAATATATGTCGCCATAGTACCAACTGGAACCGCGCCCAGGGGAAGGGTCCAGTGTTTACCATTGCAACAATATTACATAATTTATTCTATTTATGTTTGTCTGAAATCCCCAACGAACCAAAATTACAAATTCAAAACAGTGTAGACACAGATCAGATTACTCCACGTGGGGCAGTTAAATCTGGGTCCACTCTCTTTTGTTCGCCATTTCAGGGTAATGTGTATTCTTGTTCCAACTTACGTTCGTGTGTATTTTAAACGCTGCGCCCCACCGAGGGGAAAGAACAAAATTTCCATTTTTGAACGACTTTTTATCAATTTTTCAAACAGAATTGACCCAAACCAGACTGCTCCATTTCGGGTCAGTCTCGCATGGGTCGACTCCTATGAAAAATCTTATGTTGGGCTAATGGCCTAACAACCACCCAAACTAAGCTACAGCCAGTAAAAATACGGTTAATGGATATTATTACATGATATGTTTTTGTTTTAAATATGACTTTATAGGTAATTCTTAGGGATACTGTAATGGAATAAAGTGAGCCAACTCATAAGAATTTTTTTGGCCAGGTAATAACACTCAAAGTCTCAATATGCTTAGCTACAGAGACTAGCTAGAATCTTGTTAATGTGTGTGTTGCTAGTGTATACACTAAACTATTTGAGCAGTGAATGACAATCGCGCTGATCAGATTTTGCGGATGTGCTAATCTATACAGCGAAAACAGGTTGTGTTGTGACATAGCTCAAATTAGGCTGTGCTGTAATAAACTTTTCATGCTCAACTCAACTGAGAATGAAATTTCAAATTGCTCATGAAAAATAAAAGGTTGAAAAATTATATTTTTCTTGTTTTAAAACTTTCAGGTGCAGTATTTATCCTGCTTATAAATGTTAAAATGCCAACAATTTGTTGGCATTTTAACATTTATGAGCATGATAAATTTCAAGCTCAGTTGTAGGTTAATGGAAATGGACTCATTCGTGGAGCATAAAAAGTTGAGTTTAGTGTGAAAAAGTTTTTTTTAAACTCAGGGGTCTAGCTCAAATAAGACTTACCACTTATACTTGATTGAAGTTCCTGAAAGCACTGTGTCTGTGGTGGTGTAACTTCCGGTGTTGGTGAGGGGACCGATGGTACGATAAGACTGGGGGCAGTACACTCGAGAGAAATCTGAGCAACAGATGCTTGACTTTCTGAAATCATACATAGTGTTATCATAAGTAATGGTCAACAAACAATCAAACAAACAAACAAAGAATAGAATCAGCTAAACTTGTATATAGAAACTTTTCTGCAACTTTATATACCATAGACGAGTATCAGACGCCAATCGACCGGTGAACGCTTCATTGAGTCTAGGGCCGTGTCATTATAAAAGAGGAAACCATAACCTTGATTAAGCTTATAACCAGGCATACAGACTGTCGTATAACAAGTTCCATTTTTGTATTCCCTTTAGGTCAACATTGTTAACAATAAGAGGTACAATACAGATATATGCATGCACGAGTAAGACATGTTATAGCCCGCTCTTACTAGTATGCTGAAAAGTAGGCTTTCTAACATGATTGGTTGATTTAATAGAGTTTAAAACTGTGGTATTTTTGTAACAAATCGGGCGACGAATGGCAATTGAAAACTCTGTTTCTAACGATTTTTACCCACGTTCGTTTACAGTATTAACGTTTTCGATTGCCGCCTATCCGGTGTGGGTACTTACCTACATAGAAAATCAAGCAGTAATTATAATTGTATCCACCGTCTGGTTCGTTGTCATGTTTTCTGAACACAACTGACATCTGTGTCCCGTCAATAGCACCGTTCGGATTAGATGTACAACTCATCGTCCTTGGTTGTCCATCTGGCTCATCCGCTGTTATCTCTAGCTCTGTACCACAGTCAGCAGACGGCGCTATGTTTGTGAGAGCAGTCAGGCTGACAGAATCACCCCCAGTAACCGTCAGTGCGCACGAGCATTCTGTGACTGAGTGTGACATCATTACCGAACTGGCAGCAGTAACATCCAATGCGAGGTATAGTGAACTCGAGGCAGAACTGTCGTGACACATTTGAGCAACTTGACCAGAAAAAGAGAGAAAGAGTGAAATACCAACATGCTAATCAATCACCAATCAGTATAAAAATAGAAATGTGTAATACAGTAAAACCTGTCTAAAGCGGCACCTGAAGACCGATTGTCGCTTAATGCATGTCAAACATATTGCAGAATGCTCCAAGAAAGCATCCTGCAATACGTTCGACCTTCATTTAGCTATCATTTGTCTTTAATACCTTTGTTTTGGCTAATTTTGAATGACCACTTAAGACAGGTTTTACTTTACTGTCATACGTTGTCATGTTATGACTCATCCAATGAATGTTTCATATGAAATTTGACTTTTGAATTTTCTGAGATGTTTGAATATGTTGCTGTCTACAGTAAAACCTGTCTTAATCGCCCACTCGAAAATTGACAAAGCAAAGGTCTTAAAGATAAATGGTAGCTTTATGAAGGTCAAAAGTATTGCAGAATAGCATTCTGCAATACTTTTGACCTGCATTAAGCGATAATCTGATCTTGAAAACCAATTTTGGTCTTCTTTTTGAGTGACCGCTTAAGAAAGGTTTTACTGTATAGTCAAATATAAGGACGTTGGCTGACAGGTCAAGGTTCAACCTTGACCTTTGGTACTTAGCTTAGTCATTGTCTCATTAGGCTAAATACGTCAAGTAAGTGCAATGACTTTGGCTTGAACAGTTTCTGATTTTTAAAAGATTTTTTCTCATGTAAATACATAAGAAATACAATTTGACCTTGCCGTAGAGTAGGCCATGGTCAATCAAGGATTATCAAACCAGAAGCAAAAATCCACTAGTATACAAAGGGTTAAAGCTGGCTCAAATACATCACGGTCTCTAATATGAAAACGGGCCATTATTGGCCCGCCAGTGAAATGCCATCCAAATGGCGTTTTGCTAGCGGGCCGACAGGGACCAGAGACTTTATTCTGACTGAGTCGTACCTTTTGCGGCATTCGCCTGTGCTACACTGCTACACTCCGTTGAAATAACAACTTGGGACAACCCTGTAAATATAGAAAAAAAATCATATAATCCCAAGCATCAAAATTGCAATACCATAATATGTTTGCTTGTTTGTGGTCCCAGTCAACAATTTTTCAGTCATGTCGGGACGATTTTCTATCTTCCTGGGTTGAAACAGTACTAACTAGAGGATAAAGTAAGTGTCTTGCTAAAGGACACAGCACAGTGCCTCCGATGAGTCTCGAACTAGTGATCCTTCGATCTAACTCTCTACCACTGAGCCACTGCGTTTGTATGTTTCCTCTTATATCATGTATATGTGAGAAATAAGTGTGTAGTCACTAAAAGTCAAAGTGGTTGTGGATGAGGAATACTTTATATGTAACAAAAAGTTTTATAAATGCACATACCTTTTTCTATATTACAGACTCCGATAAGCAAAATCCACTGTACGAAATTAACAAGCTTGATCATGTTCTTCGAATCACTTACAGTAGTCTGCAAAAGCAGGCGGTGCGGACTACGAGAAAAAGAGCCCTTCTGGTATATGCGAAATATAGACGCAATATAAAGTTCCAAACTTCAGTAAGCGATTGATTCTAACGTTATGACGAATGCCACTAGCGTTGGTCAGTGTCTGCGTCCTTCTAAAAAGAGCGTTTAAACCTGTGTAGACTGGAAACTCATAGACGGGTACTTTTGCAAAACAGTGAAGACCATGATTAAATGCCACATTACATCAGGGTCTGCACTGTTTTCTAGGACAAAATCATTCTCAAAGAGTAAAATGCATTATCATTTGGTAAATATCACTTTTACCCCTCAATATACACAATGGACTATCCTGAATTAACTGTATCAAACTTTATGGAAAGTCCCATCTGCAGCTATTCCATTTTTTGCGACGGCATGTAACAGTTATTTCACAGATTTTATCTCCATTTAGTCAAAAAACTGTTGAGTTTTATAAACGTATCAATTTTTCAATAATTGTTAACAAGTACACTCTATGTATATGAACAATTACTATTGTTTTGCTTTGTCGTTAATTACAATACTACAGAACCATTTGACCAGTCTTCCATATGATAGATCTCATAAAGGAAGTAAATAATAAACCATTTTAAAATTATATAATATCTCCAAAGGCCCGAGTTTTTTTTTCATTTTACTCTATGCAGAATACCAACATAAACAATTGAACTACATGGTCCTTTTTAGGGTCAAGCCCGCATTTTTTACTCGCTCGCGAGTAATAAAGTGAATGAAAACGATACAATAGATGTAACTTGACACCAAATTTTGTGGGAGCTGAACTGCCACTGCCTATGGCTCAGGTGAACCAAAACTGACTAAAAAACTGGCACCGGTATGTATCGCCAGGTTTCTGAATTTCTTAAAAATTTCCGTTACTGCATTATGTGAGTATATAAAAACATGTATATGTATATGTTTGCGACTATTGCAAGCTATGGGTATTTCAGAAAACGTAAAGGCCTTACTTTTGCTTGATGAATGTGCTACTGCGGTAATATCAATCACCAGATCTGAAGGGTAATAATTTTTCTATGCACAATTCAAAGGGGTACGTGCATTAAGAGGCTTTTTGGCCCCCTATGAGGTCAAAAAATAAAAGTTGCTCTTCACAAAGTTCTTCTTATTAGTTTATAAGAACAATAGCCAAAGTGTTTAAGTCTGGCATTGATTCAACTTTTACCGTTGCTATGGTAACAAAAATGGCCGCCAAAATAGGCTGAACCATTTTGGAGCAAATTTGAGACATGTAACAGAGGAATTAATATAGAGAACAAGCAAATACCAAAACAATATTTTAACAGACGATGGGAATTATCACGGCACACAATATATTAAAAGTTTTTTTTGGTATTTGCTTGTGCTGATATCTAATTCTTTACAATTCGGTCTCCAAAAGCCTCAATTTGGCCTTAAATGACAATTTCTCTATCTTAAGCCTATTCTGTCGGCCATTTTGGTTACCATAGCAACCGGTAAAAGTAAAATAAATGCCAGAATTTTACACTTGGGCTATTCTTCTAATAAACCAATAAGATGAAATTGGAGAAAAGCAACTTTCAGTTTTTGGCTCTAGAGGGGGTCAAAATATCCCCTTAATGCACGTACCTCTTTCCGTTACCGTCAGTTTAGAAGGCAGTACTTGACACTTGTGTATTCTTTTTATATTAGTTGTACAGTATACTAGCTATTGTATCTATCAGCATAAAGCATTTAAAAGATAGATTTCAAAGCTGTCCATACCATTATTTATAACTCAAATTTCCGTTACTAAACTCCCGTTGCTAAAATTACCGTTACAAACATCAAAACACCCAGAAGAGCTCAGAATCTGGGATGTAGCTTAACACTACGTCCGTTATGTGACACCCTGTGGTGTTTTAACATTTGAAGGCTTATTTTTTTTTAAGAAATATGATGTGTAATATGGCTAAAAATTATATCTAAGAGCAGAGAATATTTGACGATTTTCATTCCAGCACAAATATCCATTAACCTACACGGAATAGGACACCTGACTTGCTGTATAGTAAGCCATGACTGTAGTTGAACTAATGTAACGAAACAGTATTGTAATGCAAGCTGCAAGCGTTCGATATCATTATGAATAAGAGTGGGCTTTTTTACTAGAGGATAACGGGAATTTTATCTTATTGTCAATGTTAAATAGAATGCCTTGTCCAAATGTTTGAAGTAACTATTATGCGTATAGTAAACTTATATATTTGTGATAGAGCAGTGTAATCAACATAAAATATTGAACGCTGTCTTTATTTATTCTTAAAATATAAACATGCCTTTCATGTTTAAAGTTATTTGGCTTCCACAAAAATCACATTTTTTCCCACATTTATTAACCCTTAAAGCGCCAATCACGACTGCAGCAGACGACAATTTTTTTTAACATCTTTCCGAATTTTTGAAAAAATAAGGTATGATATTTCAAGAGAATCGTCTGCCAGCAGACGATTCTCATCAAATACCATGCCTTATTTTTTATTTTTGGAAAAGCTGCAAAATTTGAAATTGTTGTCTGCTGCAAATTATAGGTGGCGCTTTAAAATTCACTTTTCTGTTGCTACACTAGACAGTATTAAATTTCACCTTACCGTGACACTTGTTATTTAGAAAATTTTGATGACATTTTAAAATTCCCTTTCCTTGAACTTTCCGCTACTTTTATTTTTAACTTTTGGCTGTTCCCACAACAAATGTATATGTCTGAAAACTTCATAAGATATTCGTTCACTTTTCTTTTGGTACAATTCAACAAAGACGCATGTGAAGATAGCAATATATTGTAAATATTCGTAGTTACATTAACGCCCTGAACACCTATAGAAAGTATATAGTTTTTAAATAACCATGATGCAGTATCGCACTTGATGAAATACTTATTCAGAGGAATAGATACTCTCAATGGCATAATATATTTCATGTTGTTGATTAAAATCTCTATTTGTTGTAGCAGAAGTCAAGGAAACGCTGTCACTTCTACATTGCAGCCTAAACATTTGCTTAAAATTTCCGTTACCGAAAACAGTTATAACTGCTTTCATAATTTTTTTAATATTATTTGCACACAATGAACAATATGCAAAGATCAGGAATTGATACAATCAAGTACCACACCTGACCCAGGATACAAATGGGAAAGTGACAAACACACAGTTATAAACTATAAGTACCCGTTTCAAGGGGCTTCAATTTTCATATATTTTTCTGGGATAACCATTTGTTATCTTTATAACCATAACAGATATGCATTCAAAATTTTAAATATGAGTATCTGAATAAAATGGAACTAGCAACAGCATGGCGCCATACGAATACAATGAAGTTGGGTTTTTGACATTTTCACACCTGCAATGTTCCTACTTATTGAGAAAGTCTGCTGTTCAAAGTGTGTTCTATTCTGTTGAATTAAAAAAACGTATTGGTATGATTATATGCAAGCTTGTATGTCCGCTGGTAGTAGGGGACCCAGAGAATTAAGAAATGGAAAAAAAGGTGGCCGGAGATAGCAGAATTTTAGACTATATCCTGGGTAAATATGATGTTTAAGAAGTGTGAAAACGTCTTGCAAAAGATGTTTAATCATAGGGTAACCATAGCTACCGTTATGCATCCTTCACAGCAGGCTATTCACTGCATTACTTAAAAGAAAAGTAATATTGAAAGCACAATGCACATTTTTAAACTATCTGCATATTTCCTTAAAAGCATTCAATTCAGTGCAGCAAACTGCCAAAAAATTAAAATAATTCACGCATATTATAACTGTTATATACGTTACTTACTTTTGATCATTCAACTATTGATTACTTGAGAACGAATTGCCAAAAGACCAGCAGAGAGAGAGTTTTGTACATAAAGATTTTCTTAACCATATTATATGGGACAATATCTAATGTACTCGTATGTTAGTTCTTTATAAATATATGCATTATCACGTAACAGCATAGTATTATTAGTTACCATTAGATAATATGGGAACTTCTAATTTAGTGTATTATCATTTGTTTCGTTTTCTTACATATAATCTTGATCTTTTAATTGGATGCAGCTTACTAGCAGAATAAGATTAATTAGTGTAGGCGCCTGGTATTTCTGTTATATACGTTTCTTTCTCTTAAAACATTATTTTGTGCGATGTAAGGACTATATGAGTAAAAAAGCTAGAAGATGAAAATAAAATTGACTGCTATCTAAGTGCTCTTAATTACAGAAATTGTGAATATTGTCTATTTAAACATTTAATACGAAGGAGATTCAACTTTAACAAAAGTCTGGTTGCTTAAAAGGGTACAATTTGAACTTAAAACATATGACAGCACCATCAAATATATTTTAGAAATCCTGTAAATAGGAATTTGCTAGAATATGCCGACGTTGTGTGGAATAATTGCACACAATATAAATCAAACGAATTAGATAAGATCCAAAATGAAGCTGCTAGAATAGTTACTGGTGCAACTAAGTTAGCCTCCATTGACTCTCTCCACACAGAAACAGGTTGGGAAAACTGGGATCAAGAAGGAAACCCCATAAGCTCATCATGTTTTATAAAATGAAAAACGGACTTTGCCCTGATTATCTTGTTTCTCTTGTGCCTGCTACTGTTGGTAGTGCGTCAACATACCCTCTACGTAACTCTTCAGATCTACAAACATTACATACGAATTCTCGTCTTTACTATACATCTTTATTGCCTTCTGCTGTCCGTGATTGGAATGAACTTCCAGAGCAAACTCGGAATTCTCCAAGCCTTAACATCTTCAAAAACGGTCTGAAATCCAACTTGATCACACCACCCCGATACTATAACACAGGCAAAAGACTTGGTCAAATTTATCATGCTGGACAAAGAACTGCATGCAGTCCTCTTCGTCAACACCTGCATTCAGAAAATATAGTTGATAATCCCTATTGTACTTGTGGTGATAGAGAAGATACTCATCAATTCTTATTTGTATGTCATCAGTACACAGACCTTAGACGAGATCTATTAAACTCAGTGTCAAGTATCTGTCAACCTATTCTTAACGTTCTACTCTGTGGTGATATAACACTAACTTTTGTTCAAAATAAGCAGATATTTAAAGCAGTACAAGAATTTATAATTAAGTCAAAACGTTTTGAATATACACATTAATGCTTCAATAACGCATTGCATTTGTATGGAACATACCTTAATGTTTGCAATAATAGTACTATTTATAATATGTTTTGTATACGCATAGCGATGCTCCAATATCACACTACATTTGCAGAAATCATATCTCAAGGTTCTAACAATAGCATATTATCCACCAAAATACGTGTATGTTCACAATTGACTGGTTTGACGACTATTCTGCTAGCTGGGTACATAGAGGCAACGACCATACCCACCCCCCCCCCCCCAAAAAAAAAAAAAAAAAAAAAAAAGATCATCTCCAAACCCCGTGGAGACAACAAGGATAACTGTAATTTGTAAAATATTCATCTTCCTTTTCAAAAGTCAAAATTCATACTTTGTATTAAACAGCAGTTTTGACATTATAATATATACAACTAAAACTGGTTAATTCCAATTCGAATTATCCAGTTTTTGATGTATTGTTATATATACTAATGTCAATTCAAGTCATACGTTTATTGTATTTCTAATATTGAATAGCTGAGAAGCAGATTTACAAAAGTCAATAGACTTTCTTCTGAATCCATTTTTTGTATTTCGAAATGATCTGTATGTGAACGTATTGCATTATATGTTCACATGTTGTTATACAAAAATGAAATAAAAGTTTAAACTAAATAGGAATTTTAAAACTTGTGTATTTTTCAGAATCACGTTTTGTTTCAAAAAAGTTTGAATGATCCTTTTATCTCCGTGCCTCTACCATGTATGTGCTTCTTATTGTGCAGTAAATGACATCTACATGGCAGTTTGCTTCACTGTCAACAGCTTGATTCAGATGGAATAAATAAAAAGCATCGTAAAATAACATTGCAAGCTCCATCACCTATTGTATAAGCCATCAAATATTGGTTTTGGAATTCAGCTATTGATTAAAACAGCTATGCTTATAACAATAAGGCACAATCGCTAACTGAAAACCTTAAAAGCTGTAAGTCATTCTAAGCAGAAGTCCAAATAAAGAAGTGAAACATAAAAAAATGCATTCATCCTGGTCATATGAAGAAAAAAACTGAAGTTTGTGGAAATTGTAATGATTCCTGTCTCACAATTATCACCCACCATACATATCCTTGTGGTTATAATATCTAAGTGCCTACAGCGTCTCCATTTTGATGAAAAAGAATATAATATATGCTGGTAACGTATATAACTAAAAAAGAGAATACTACATTTATTATTGTTTTGATGCATTTACTATAAATTTCCATTTAAATAAATATGAAACAGATACATGTTTGTTAATCGATTGGAAAAGCTGACCCCTGCATTGTTAATAGAGCAGACATTTCTAAATGATATATACTTAAAAATCAGGACCTAAAGCTTACTAGGACTTGACTGATCATATATGCCAGAATAGCCTGAAAGTATGTTCAAACGTTTGACCGTTGGCTATTGAGATTATCAGCATATGTGCTAGAATCTGCTTTATTTCTTTTTACTCAGCAGAACACTCTGGAATTTTCTAACCAAAAGTAAGTTCGCATAGCAACTACAATTCAACCCTTAGTTCCATGTTATACTCATAAGATGTGCATCAACTTTTAAACGCTATTAAATGTACAGTATATTGACAGTCCATCTAATAGAAGCAAATTTCGTGCTTGTGCTGCTGGTAAAGAATACTTAAAATAGTACATTCAACCAATTATATGCTATATCATACTTACATTTAGCGCAATTGGCGATAAAAACAATCTTATATCGCCACCTGAGATGTATCATGAGATTTTTAAAAGGAAAATAATTTTTGAAAGACGATTGATATAAGGGGAACGACAGACAAATTTTACATGCATACTTACTTAACATTATCTTATTTATGCTATTTAACATTACTTGAACGTACATCAGTTAAGAAAGTAATGATACTAAAAAGAGATCTGTCTCTATTGTGTTACCATTTTAATAAAACTATTAAGTTTTGTTTGGACAATTTATTTCTTAGCATATGTCTATTGTCCCTGTACCCAGGTGTGTTTATTACACTTCTATAATTAAATGAACATTAAACTCTGCTATATAAAAAAGGGATCATTTTACAGGACTCCTGCAATAATTTATTCAAATTGGGGTCCACTGACTCATCTACTGCAATGGTACTATGGTAGAAATTAACATCAGCTTTAGTACCACTTATTGCTTAAACAAAGTCTGATCTTATGACTGCTTTTCATTTTGCTCTTCACTCTAACATTTGAATATAAACTTATAAGATATTTTTTATGGTAATTGGATGCCACCTGGTCAAAATTGGTCTAAACGTATTATGTCCGTTGAAGTCTTATTAAGTAAAACTGATATAATAAATAACAGTTTAACATATTCATTGGAATCCATCATTTCAAAACTGTCTTGCCATGTAAAACCCATCATTGTGAATGATTTTCCACCCCTATTTTAACAGGAATGTTTCGTTTTAAATAATGCATAAATGGCACATTCACTTTTTAAAGTTAACATTGCTTTAGAAAATGATCAGTGGTATTAATTCAATTGGATTATCAGTTTCACAAATTAAACAATATAAAATATTGAGCTGAAATCATATTTAATGGCTAGAAATTTAGCTTATGCATATTTTATTGCCACAAATTACAGCAATGGGGTTGGGTCAAAAGTTACCTTCTGATTTTAAATGCATGCACAAATAGATGTGCGCAAACAATTTGATTAATGGAACCCAATTTGATTAATGCAACCACTCTTTTTATAGAATAGCTGATTACATATACATATATTGTCTTAAATTTCGTTCATCGTTTTTCTTCAAATATTTATAAAGGCTTGATGCTACTTGTATTGCCACCAAATGTCTTCTTTCTACAAATGAATATGACCAGGACATTTCACAATCATGGACTGCAGACCGACCCACAGCTACACGAGGAAGGGACACAGAACACGTATAGCCACACCACATTAAAGCGAAGCAACCAGCTCTCTTTCTCAGCAAGATAATTGCTGAACTATAAAGGGCAACAAGAACAAAATTTGAAAACAAGTGCCCAACACAAACTCCCGCAATCAGTGGGAGCAACAACAAACAAAGTTTCCACTATTCTTATAGCCTTTCAGTAATTTATCATAAAATAATCATAAATGAACCTAATACATTTGATAATGTAAAATATGTTATGATTTTTTGTATAATGTGATCAAGTGTTAACTGGTTCGACATAAAGCTTTGGTTGCTTTAAAAATCTGATTTTTTTCACTTAAAGAAAGAAAAATATGCAAAGATCTTTATCTGTTTTAGATTTACAGGCTCAGTTGTATACTGAAAACAGTTGAGTCAAATATGTAATCATGATATAAAGTTCTATAGTTATATACATGTATGTTTCTTTAGAAAATTCTACATCACAAGGAAATGTTTTCTATGTGAGATGTTGCATCAGACTTATCAATTTGTTAGTTGTAAATTCTATAACATATAAATGAGAAAAAATAGCAAACCATGTGGTGTTGTTTTGAAGCTAAGATATATACCGTTTTTAAAATGAAAATATGCACGCATGTACTCATAGCCTCTTTATTACAACTGATACATTTTCTTTTGGAAAATAGTTACTTCATGTCTGTCAAATGCAGCTTCCTTTTTAGATGAAAGAAACTACCCAGTGATGTTTAGCTTAAGGAATTAAGTAAGTTTTGTTTTATTTAACATTGTTATAAACGTGACCAATTGGAAATCGGACATCAAAATCATAGTTTATACCAGAAATGTTGTTAGTATTACTCTTATGTGGAGTGATATAACAACAATAATCAGAAAGTATCTAAAAGCTAACAGAAAGAATAACATGCTTAACTTTAGAATTTAAAGGTTCTAAACTTACATAACGTTTTATTGATGGTCATCTAATTGAACAGCTTGTAACTGACAAAGTATCTATATTAGAACATATCTGTTTGCAGTTTTGAAATCGTCAGTGAATGACCTTATAAATGCATGTTATTATGAACGGAAATATATGTTAACAATTTTGTCAACGCAAACTATTTAACAAAATATTATTGATCTTAAGGGTATAGATGAAAATGTAACGCAATGGACATTATGATGGACAAAAAAAACTTTTACAAATGTCAATTGTGTAGATTAAAACATTTTCTTACAGATTGCATAACTATTTTGTTCATTTAAGCAGTTCAACTACTACCTAAAAAGACTTAATTACATACTTTTGTTTTCAAGAAAATGATGGGTAGCGTAATAAACACTCTGTTACAGGTATGTTTGCAAGACTTGAATTGAGTGCAACATCCGATTTCATACTGCTTATGCTTTGTACTATCAGATAAAACAAGTGAAAATTCTGCTAAAAAGGGGGCATACCAAAATGCTTAATTTTGACATTTCTGGACTCTGGGTCCTCTAATATGGCGTATAACCGAAGTTAAAGGAAACAATGATTATGTCTTATGATGAATCAATCAAAAGTTTTTGTCATCTTATTATAAATTACTGAAGCAGTTGTATCTGAATCCCGCACCAATCGTGTCTAGACCACGCAGCAAACACATGGTGTTGCCTTTTAAAGAGAAGACCAGGACTTGATACAGGCTGTTGTAAGGTACGATTAGCTGTATAGTGCATACCCTGAGAGTGCATGTTATGCATAATTGATTGATTATTGAATTCAGACGTGATAATCCAAGCATTTACGTAAAGTTTCAGAGAAACAATCAATTTGAGTTGAAACACACACACATATACATTATTGAATTCAGACGTGATAATCCAAACATTTACGTTAAGTTTCAGAGAAACAATCAATTTGAGTTGAAAAACACACACATATACATTATTGAATTCAGATGTGATAATCCAAACATTTACGATTATAAGTTTCAGAGAAACAATCATTTTGAGTTGAAAAACAGACACATTTAAGCATTTACGTAAAGTTTCAGAGAATTAATCAAACACACAAATACACAAAACAACAACAACAACAACAACTACAACAGCTGCAGCAACAACAACAACAACAACAACAACAGCAACAACAACAACAACGACGACGAATTGTCTAGATAAATGGCATCATCATTAAATATCGGCACTAAGTATATCTATATTATTCACTAGCAAAAATTTAATGAAAACTTAATTTAGATGATAACCAGTGCGCCTAAAAAATCACGCAATTTTGAAATCGTTATTAGCCAGTCATGTCGTGACTCTTTGCATGCTGGATAATTTGCTTGTTTTTTGTCATCTGTTGATTTTTTTAATTAAATATTTCAGGAATAACATCAGAATTGTTTACAATACAATACAAGATTTATTTATTTGCTAATAATCGAATAAATATATGACTAGCTTTTGGAATAAGAGCGATGATGCAGCAAAACACGAAGGTACTGATCAGTCTGCGCAGTATGGCAAATAATTTGCGCCTTTGTTTTGCGCATCTATGCTTAAACAGCTTTTCTCATCGCGATGATGAAATAAAACGATTTCAGCAAATAATTAAATTCACCATAGGGTCCGTGTTGCTACGACTCAGTATTTATGGTGTACCAAAGTTGAATTACGGTATATACCTGATTCAAACTTATGACCCTCTTGGTGCGCATCAAATAGCAAATTATAGCATATGCTATAATAAATACCGTAATTAAATATGGTATATACTATAATTAAATTCTCAAGTTTAAAGTATTGAGGCGCACCAAGAGGGACATACGTATTTAATAAATATTTAATTAGGGCCTATGGTATATATGGGAGCGCAGTGGCTCAGTGGTAGAGTGCTTCACTCGAGACCGAGGGGCCGCGGGTTCGAGCCTCACCGGCGTCACTGCGTTAGACACATTTATCCCAGCTTAGCTGAAAGATTGTTGATGGGACGTAAATAATCAAATCAAACAAATAAATTATGGTATATACCATCATTAATATTTTTGCTCCTTTCGGTACACCATATTATGGAGCCATATATGATCATATATTGTTATATATTAACGTTGTGTTTTTGTGTGTGTGTGTGCTCTGTGTTACTTGGAACTCTTTCCTTTCCGTATGTTTTTGCATCTTGGAATAAACATCTTTTATCAAAAGTCAACACTTGTTGATTTAAACCTGCGTGAGTAATAACACCTGGGCGCCACCTATCAAGAAACATTTGGTGACCTGAGTCATTTCCCTAATGCAAGATGAAAATTTAAAGATTTATTTTCATTAATTTCAGAAATGAGAAAGTTGCCATATTGCAAAGAGTGTGAAAAACAAAGGTTGGGACCCCAATGGCATTGTTGGGTGAGACACGCTACACACCTGAGAGTTCAATCGATGCCGCGGACATATAATTAGAGGCACCCAATGGGGAAATATTTTCCTATTGTGTTTACTGGCTACATTCCCATGCAAAAATTTCAGTTTGTATGCATTAAATCGTCAAAACAATATCAAATATGAATTTGGATGCCTAAAAGATCTTATTTTCTGTAAAACACTGTTGAATTTTACCACGGGTAAATATTTTCCATTGTCCAGGTAAATTATACAGGTATCCAGGTATGTCAACATTTCCCATATTGAGCCTCCCGGAAGCGTCATCCTTTGATTTGAAAGGTGCACTGTAAGCCGCCATTTTGAATAGGAAGAAGAATGAAATCAACATGTAGCGCAACGAAAATTAACTTTTAATTATGTAAAATAAATTGACAGGTAACACAGGTGTGAAGAATAATGGATAAACTAAGACAATTAGCATGGTGTGCTGTGTGGGCCGTCCTCGCCGTGTCATTTGTGCGAGCAGGACCGTTTTCCTGGATGGTCCAGGATAACTTTGATGATATAATGAACAGGATGACTGCTGTGACAAAAGAGAACTGTAGGTCGAAGCCTCAGATGGACTTAGAACTACCTACAGAGGCAGTTTCACAAGTTCCTGTATATAACAAACTTCTCAGTAATGTGATTTATGCCAATAGATCCATGCTGCTTCATCTACATAACATGGCACTCAACAGAGCCTTTTATTATAGTTTTATATATCAAAGAATGAATACTTCAGGTGATTTTGAGCATCAGCCGGGACTCATGTATTTATATATGTCAGCAGCTGCCGATGTGTCCGCAAGTCCTGGCTGGATTAACGGCTCATCGCTACTCTTTGATAATAATTGTACATATCCAAATTGGTATACTACAGTGGATTTCAACACAACATTGCCTCTGTTTGGTCCTAGGGCCTGGAGAGCTGATGACTACAATGAGCCAACAAATTGGTTGAGAGAACCAACGAATCGTACAATCGACGTTGAAGATTATGCCGCTGGACGTGTGACAAACTACACAGATGAATCGTATAAATACTGTCCGTATACTCGGTACGAGTTCGACCCGAAAGATGCTCGAAAAGAGAAACCGCTCTTCTGGTGGCCTGATAACATCGGCTACAAAGATTCACTGCGGAAATACTCCTATTCGGCGAGTATTAAATTTTCAAATAAAACTGGCACATTCACGAAAGAAGAATTTGAAGCCATCCCATTCTTTGGGCCACCACAACCAGGACAACAGGATATTGACATTACCCTTCCAGTCTTATTTACGAAGCCCTACTTTGATTGTGGCCGATCTAACCGCTGGATTGTGAGCATGTCTGCCCCAGTTGTTGACTACATGGCGAGATACTCCAACTGGACCCATCTCAGGAGACCAAGGTAAGGCCAAGTGAAATGGAGTAGGTATGGGACCCGGGGGCAGGGCTCGAAAATAGCCCTCGTCCGCTCGTATTTACGAGTGCCTCAGGTTGCAGGGCAAGTGAAAATTTTGATATTTCTAGTGAAATTTAATTTTTCCCCATATATGCCAATAATTTTTGTGATGCAGGGCAAGCACCTATTTCAAGATATTTCGAGGCCTGGGGGTATGGAATATAAATGAACCCTTATCTCACCACTGTTTATATTTGCCTGAAATTGTTTTCTGTTTTTTTCGTTTTCTTTGATCATATATTAAATGCACGTCAGTGGAAGCAAACACTATGAACCTTGATCAGACTGCTCCCAAGGAAGCAGTCTGATCTAGGTCCATATTGCTTGCAATGTAGGCTACCTAAGAACATAGGCTGACGGGGGAAGCAGATGACAAAAGTCATGTGTGTCGAGCTAAGGGTTAAAAATTTTGAGCACTTTTCAATTTTTATTTAAACCTATGCATGCTTAAATTTAACCCAGCTGTCTTCTGTCTGAAAATGTTGAAGATTCAGATCAGCTGGCTTAACTTAGAAGCCAACTGATTCGGATCCACACTGGTTTCCCACTCAGATAATATTGTGCAAAACTGAATGGTAAGAATTGTACATGAAAATATCCAGCATGATAAGGGTTAACTTAATTGTTGGTTTTAAGACTTTGTTTCATAAAGACTGTTTTTGGTCTACACTTTTTAAATACCTTTAGATTTTTTTGTCTGGTCCAAATATACTGCTCAACAAAAGTTAAGCATGGATTTTAATACGATGTCCCATTTTGAATTATCATGAACCATTTTATTTAATGTAATCAACATGTATGGGGATCTTGAAATTTACGTTTTTTCGTCTCCACCAGACAAAAGGTAATCTGGTTAGGCGTCAGTGGATCGACGTTAAATTTGTCATGGGCATGCAAAGGATACATGTCTATATCTGAAATTAAAAATTTTGATTCTAGAGTAAAACCAAAGGTTCTTTATGATGAAAAATGTTAAAAACGTCAATATTTGATACCCGTTTATGCCACGTTTTACTGTTCCATTTTGACGTTCAAATGGCATTTTTACACTTCTTGACTTTTCAGCGAACTAAATCAAGAGATCAAGTAATCTGTTCGATGTTAGATTGGCACAAGCACCCGGAACATGTCTGTTAGTTGGTCCTTTGAAAACATCTTCTTTAGATAGCATTTTCGCCTTAATTTAGCCTCAACTTCAGATTAACGTCACTTTTTTATGAATTAAAGAGCATGAGACAAAATTTTATAAAATTACCTTTCCTTAAACTGTCTCTCTTTAGGAATCATCTTAAACACAAAAACCCTCTCAATTAAGCATGCATACACCGCGAAAACAGTACTGTTTTTGACATGTAAGCTTCATTATAAAAACGACGTTAGTTGTTTTCAAGACTCAACGTTTGCTACTTATGCTCAATGGAGACGACCTTTATCTTTTTTTCAGAATGGCAAATTCGACCAAGCTGGAAAACAAAACAATTATAAACGGATGCTGCATCAATTTTGTATTGCCATTAATGGAGTTTAAACACGTTTTTGACCCCTCTCTTGTTTACAACAACGAACGACGCAGTAGAAATCCAATTAAAGTACACCAATTGCTTCCTCAACTTTATCGCATATCAAACCATCATTTCAGCAGATATTTTATAATTTTAAACCATTTACTCAAATAAAAATTAATTTTTATTTATCGGTGCTAAACTTTTGTTGAGCAGTATACATTAATAGTATCTCAAATTAAGTTTTTGGTCTAACTGTACATGAGAACTTCTATTGTATTGGGCCTATTGGCTATTAAGTATTACTTTCTATTCAGTCAATCTTTTCATTGCCTATTAGCATAATGGTGCAAAGTCATGAAAAATTGAATGTATTGTGGTTTGCTATATTAGGCAAAATAAAAATAATAAATGTGTTTTGGGTATTAGGTCTGAAAATTTAGGTTGGGTAGGTACACATATTTTTTTAATTCTTTTTTTCTGCAAAAAACCTATAATTTTATGCATTTTGAAAGGCATTTCGCCTTTCAAAATGCATGAAATTATAGTTTTTCCAGAAACATGAATTTTTTTAGGTTTCATCAGTAAATTTAGGTAGGGTCGGGTTACCCTAAACACAGGTATCTTTTTTATTTGGCCTTATGTCATAATAAAATTGAAGGCAAGCCCATCTATGTTTATTTTCTGTCTTACATATTGGATATATTTGATGATAATGGTAATTTTGTCTTACTTTCTAAGTATATGAATGCAAACAGTGCAGACACTGATCACATAATGCATAGTGCAGCATTTGATCTGGGCCTACTATTTTTACCATAAATATTCAGACCCTTTTAACTCTTTGCATGCTGGGTAATTTTGCATGCTTTTGTTGGCCTCTGCTGAATAAAATAAATATTCAGGAATACTACCAGTGCCAAACAGTTTGGACCCAGATATGGGTGGAGATCTGGCTGGTAGGTTGGTTGGTTCGACCCAGCAGTTTAGGTAAGGCCAGATTTTTTTATTAGTTGATTTACGGGACTTTTTTTCAGATCCTGGGTCAGGGGGATGAAAAAAAAATAAACAAAAAAGCTCTGAAAATGACCAGTTGACTGGTCATTTTCAGAGTTTTTTTTTTCAGAGTTTTTTTTTTTTCCAGAGCTTTTTTTCTTCTTTTTTTTCTTTAATATCTCCAGAAAAACAGTAAAACTAGTAAGGTAATCTTTAAATATTTCATCATTTTCCTAAAAATCTGGACAGGACTATCACTTTTAACAGTGTCACTCTCAAAAATGCACAGACAGAACCTAAAAAAATTTTTTTTCTCAACCAAAGAATTAATATTTAGAGTCGACAGATAAAATAAATTTTTTTTTAGAAATATTTTTTTTTCCCTACTTTCCGGAAAATTACAGTAGGAGGGTTCGTAAATCAACTAATTAAAAAAATTCTGGCCTAACATACAAAAACATATTGACAAACAGATGAGATCACAATATCTCGAGGTTTTCTTTTTTAAAAAAAAACATGGGGATAATTATATGCTCAAAATATACATATCTTTTATTACAGATTTGTTGCTATATCTGGTATGGATGCAGAGTTTGAGAGAATTGATATCAACCAATGTCCAACGAGTGAGGGAAATCCTGCTCCTAATCACTTTGCTAACACCCACAGATGTCGTCCGACAACTATGGTTAGTATTGAGTCTTTGAAAGTTTGTATTACTTCAATAACTTCATAAGAACATTTATCTTGCTATGAGGGCCTGGATGGGGTATAATGATTAGTGAATAATGGCCCTTTTTTATAACGAATAGTGAATAATGAGCCAAAAAATTAATGAATAGTGAATATTGAGGGCTTAAAAAATAATGAATAATCCTTTTTTTTAATGAATTGAAGAAAAAATTAATGAAAAGTGAATAATCAGATTTCTTTGCCACATTTTTTACTGTTAATGAATAATTGGTCTTATTTTAATGAATAACCCAAAATTTTAATGAGATGTATAATGGGCTAAATTTTTAATGAATAGTGAATACTAGACCCCCCCATCCAGACCCTCTGCTTTGTAGCCTCCACTTGTCATTTGAATTATCTTGGGAGCGCAGTGGCTCCGTGGTAGAGTGCTTGACTCTAGACTGAGGGGCCGTGGGTTCGAGCCTCACTGGCGTCACTGCATTGTGTCCTTGAGCAAGACATGTTTATCTTAGCTAAGTACTGGTTCAACCCAGGAAGACCCGTCCCTACATAGCTGAAAGATTGTTGATGGGACAAAAAGAATCAAATCAAACAAAAATTTGAATTATCTTGACAAAACACCTTAGTACAGTACTAATATAAAACACCCCAAAATAACACAGATTTGTATACAACACAGTAAAATTAATTTACCAAGGAAATTTTTACAAAGGAATTATAGGAAAACGACCATTTCATGGTAATTTTATAATTCCTTTCAAAAATTATTTCTTTATAGCACTGTTCACTTATTACACTATAAGAATCCATCATGAGTGTGAGGGTAGGATAGAAAAAATCCGTCCTGAGGATCACCGTTTGGCATCACGAGGCTTGCCAAGTGATGACCATCGGTGATCCCGAGGGACGGATTTTTCTATCCCACCCTCACACGAATAATAGATTCTTTTTCTTGCTCACCACTGTTTTTATGCCCCCGCCATTTATAATGGGGGGGCATATAGCATCACCCTTGTCCGTACGTACGTACATCCCGTACGTCCTGTCCAGTACGTACGAAAAATGGTTTCCGGGCGATATCTTTTGAAAAAATTGGTGTATTGGATTCATATTTCATACACAGGTATATAATCATAAAATACAGGTCAAGTTCGATTATGGACAAAATCCACCAATTATTATCAGAGTTATGGCCCTTGATCTCTGAATGAAAAATGGTTTCCGGGCGATATCATTTGAAAACAGATATGTATTGGATTCATATTTCATATACAGGTATATAATCATAAAATACAGGTCAAGTTTGATTACGGGTAAAATCCACCAATTATCATCAGAGTTATGGCCCTTGATCTTGGTACGAAAAATGGTTTCCGGGCGATATCTTTTGAATACATTGGTGAAATGGATTCATATTTCATACACAGGTATATAATCATAAAATACAGGTCAAGTTTGATAACGGATAAAATCAACCAATTATTATCAGAGTTATGGCCCTTGATCTCCGTATGAAAAATGGTTTCTGGGCGATATCTTTTGAATACATTGGTGTATTGGATTCATATTTCATACACAGGTATGTAATCATAAAATACAGGTCAAGTTCGATTACGGATAAAATCCACCAATTATTATTAGAGTTATGGCCCTTTGTTAATGGCAATGCCCTATTTATGCGAATTTGGCAATAGCGGGGGCATCCGTGTCCCATGGACACATTTCTAGTTTTTATTTTAAATAAGCTTTCAGAATTCCCTGCATACACTAAGATGCACTTTCACATGATGAAGTCACTTTAACATAACAATGACGTCACTTGACGACCATGTGCGTGAGTTCCTCCAATACAACCGATGTATGTAGCCCTCACGTGACAACCTGGGTAAGATAAGATTTTCTATCCCAGGGCAAAATCTCTTATATCCTTATCCGGTGTGCAAGAATGTCCATTCCTATAGACCCCAAACACAGCTCCACTATATGTTTCCTTGGTCACTCTTGATATATACTTGTCCATAGCTATGAAGAAACATCAGCAAAATTGAGTTGCATAAGGTCTTTTCTCTGGGCCTTTGAATTTTATTTGATGAGCTATTAATTGCTTCCTTAGATGCACATTGGATGCCCCCAAGAATATTTTTTCTTATTTATTATGAATTGCTTCCCTTGGTGCAGAGTTTAAAATAATTGAATTATCTCCCGTGATACACAAAATATCTCCTAAAACTCCTTTGTAAAATGGTTCACTTCTAACATGGTCCATTTTAATGGACCCCAAAAACTGCTTTATAAAGGGACTGCAATGTACTTTATGAAGGTGTGAGTTTTACCGAACAAAACCCTTGATCCATCTACCCTGAATTGTGTAAGCAAGATTTATACATTTGTGATAATTTTTGACACACACACACACACAGGCTGGTGATATGATCCCTACAGGTCAGGCTATATGAATCAAAAATTCACAAGGGTCTTTAAGCATGAAATACTCAAGGCACCAAATTTTACAATGTTGATATTGCACTTTTCCAGTGTGAGCCTGTCAGTGGATTTGGATTCCGACGAGGAGGGTACCAATGTGTGTGTCTGCCAGGCTACTACTACCCATGGTGGCACGATGGCCCCTTCCAGGGCTGGGAGATTGAGCATGCTACACAAGAAGAATATGAGTATGGATTTGACTGCATTCAAGCAGAAAGTAAGTTGCTGTTTACATACAAAAATTTTCAGCGTAAATTTGTAAATATTTTCTTACCCATCAATTTTAACATATGTTTTGGGTGCTCAAAAGAACCGTCTCATTGAGACGGTTCTTTTGAGCACCCACAACATATGTTTTGGTTGAGAAATGAGAAATTTCGTCACACACTCTTAACTGAAGTCCTGCATGTGTGACAGAATTTCAGAATATTATACGGTGGCATGAGAGCGCAGTGGCTCAGTCGTAGAGTGCTTGACTTGAGACAGAGGGGTTGCAGGTTTGAGCCTCACAGACGTCAGTGCATTGTGTCCTTGAGCAAGTTACATTATAATCCTTGCTTAGTACTTGTTCAGCCAAGGAAGACCTGTCCCAACATAACTGAAAATTGTTGACTGGGACGTAAATAATCAAATCAAACAAACAAATCAAAAGGCGGCATAATTTTCTTTATAAGAACACGTACCAGTCATACGTCAAGATAAACAAAAAAATTGGGTGTAAAATTGTGAATTCACCAGTTTTAACATTTGTTTTGGGTGCTCAAAAGAACTGTCTCAATAATAGAACTGTATCATTGAGATGGTTCTTTTGAGTACCCACAATATGTTTTAGTTGAGAAAAAAGAAAATAGATTTTTATTACGCATTTTTAATTTAATCCCATGATTTATGCACCAGTCCTTTGTAATCACACACTCACTTGCACTGGGGGAGGACATGGGAAAGCCAGGCAAAAGGGCTTTGTTTTTTCATTTGCATTGTCCCATCGAAAAACTGCAGTAGTTTTACTAGCTGGCTGTCTCCGTAGTGTAGGGGTTATAGCAGGGAATCAAAAGTCAAAGGCTCCGCTGTTCCCCTGGGCTGGGGGTGTGGTTACAAATGACTGGTGCATTATGAGTTTATTAAAAAAAAGTATGTTAAAGCAGTATTATCACTGCCTGTATTTCAGATTTGAAGGTGCCACCAAACGTAATCCCCGAGTTTGTAGAAAGACGTAAACGTTCCACATCTTTAGTGGCTAATCGTAGAGCTCAGTTTATGTATACTGTGTCAGAGCCTTCAAGTCAATCCCCTGCTGTGAAAAGGTCATCTGTTATAGCCAATAGGAAGAGAAGGAATTCCAAAGGAGATGAGTGGGATGTATCGGCGGTCAGAAATAAGAGATTCGTCAAGCGTTACGCAGAAGAAACGCCAAAAATCAGACGAAAGAGGGAAGCTTTTGAAGTGAATGCATGGCGCACGTTGACAGAAATACGAGACCGAGTGAGGCTGTTAAACAAAGATAACTGTAAATGGCGAGAATTATATGAGCTGTATTTACCGGGAAATACTGGGTATGGAGTTAATAAACAATTTGAAGCGCAAGGACGAACAGCTTTACGACTCTCACATTTCTTGAGCAATTTCCTTCAGAATGTTGACGAGTACGAACAGTTCGGTAACTTGAAAGGAGACAGAAGACTCAACGAGACCCATATCTTTGGCGAAGTTCTTGCCTCTGTGATGTCCGACTTCAAAGTACTTGGAGTGGGAGCTTACTTTGATAGATACAAGTTCCGAATTTCACCGCCGGTCAACTCGACAGATCCTAGATACTCAAATACGATAACCCGCGAATATTTCGGTCCATATGCCTTCCGAATACAGAACACAGGAGATGGTCTCGACCAGTACAGGGTGATTGACAGTGCTGGCTTCAAACATCATTATGTGGATGAACCATGGTTTAGCAAAGTTAAAGGTAGATGGATGACCAATTTCCATGGATTGAAAAAATACATCGACAAGCCAATGATACGGTCCGGTCCAAATCAGACGAGTTCTATTCGGTTTGAGCATTACCCCATCACGTACAGGGCTCCAGATTATGAAGATGGTGAATGGTCGCGTCCAACGTTTAAATGTGATGATATGGTCGATGATTGGGTGGTGACTTACACCGTACCCTTCTTTGGCTTGAACAGCATCAAGACACAGATTGAATTCAAGTAAGTGGGCTAACGAATTTTAGTCCTTAAAGTGCCAATCACTACAAATGTTCTGTTTTGGTCATCGGCTGAAAGGTTTTAGAAGCTGCTTTGACAAACAGTGTAGACCCAGATCAGACTGCTCCTGTAGGAGCAGTCTAATCTGGGTCCACACTGTTTGCCTGTACACATAAATTAGTCAATTGTAAGCAAATATATGAAGCAGATGACATTTTAAGATGCATTTTTGCAGACAATCCAAATCGTACATTCATTTTGATATCATATGTTTTGGATGGTCTATTATATCTATATTATCTCTGCATCCTGGGAATTTTTTCCTGATTTTTTTGTCGTCTGCTGACTTTTTTTAAAAATTATCTTTTTTGAAAAATTTGTTTAGGATAACATGTACCAACAGAGTGTCAATCAGTTTGAACCAAGATCAGGACACGGAGACATGATCCCTACGTGTCTGCCACACAAAAATGGTGGATAGAAACAGTTAGTCTAGGTAGGGAAACCAGAGCCATGTATATTTTGTTTTGGGCCTTTTGGCCTATGAAAATAGGTGTCTACAGGACTTTAGTTAAGAGTGCCTAACCGAAAAATAACTTTCTTATTTTTCAATCAAAACATATGTTGTGAGTACCCAAAAGAACCATATCAATGAGACAGTTCTTTTGAGCACCCAAAACATATGCTAGAATTTATAGGTAAGAAAATATCTACAATTTTACGCTGAAAATTTTTGTTAATCTCAACCTGTGTGTCTAGAATCCACTCTGTGACCATTATCTGCACATGTCATTTTCTTCAAAGACTAACCTGTCCACTATGACGGATAACTATCCTGTACAGGATAACTCATTATCTCCTAGTGTCGTCTGCTGATAGCCTTTGCAAACAGTTTAGAACCAGACCAGGCCCAACATTATGTGGGACCTGATCTGGATCCAATCTGTTTGACACTCAGATGGTATTCCTGAAAAAAAATTCCAAAAAAGTTGACTTTGAAGAATATCAGCAGACAAAAAAGCATGAAAAATTTCCCAGGGGGCAAAGAGTTAATACATGGTGCACATTACTCAAAACTCTGCCACTAAATAGTAGTTAGTGAAAAAAAAGCTTGATTAAAGCCAAACATAGGAATCAATAATTGATTTTATAGCCACACCATAACAATATCACAGGTTTAGATATATAAAAAAATTCAGCTTAAAATTGTAAATATTTTCTTACCCATAATTTTTAGCATATGTTATGGGTGCTTAAAAAAACCGTCTCATTGAGACGCTTCTTTTGAATACCCACAACATATGTTTTGGTTTAGAAATAAGAAAATTATTTTTTGGTTACGCACTCTTTTAACTAAAGTCCTGAAGATATTACAGTATTTTTCGATAGAATGATATTTTCTACATTAAAACATTTTTGAAAACTTCTGCACACAGTCAGGTCATAGAAGTGTTCCAGTGATATAGGATGACTCCGATTAAATTTACCAATAGAGCGAATCACATGACTTTGTGATCTATTTAGTATGGCACATATACCCAGAATGCTCAATTCCGATAGGTCAGAGTATTTGAACAACATACCATGCCAGCCAATGAAAAGAGAAATTACATTATAATACATAAATTAATAATGTCAGGTTTAGTTGCAAATTTTTCACAAGATGCACTGAAAATGCCTTAGAATTAAGATTTGATTTCCAACTTTTTTCAGAGGTGTGATTTCAATTGATGTGGATATGGATTACCTAGACATAAGTCAGTGTCCAGCAGACTTCTACATACCTAATGCCTTCAAAAACACAGCCAAATGTGACTTCAGGTCACAATATGTAAGTAGTTGAAAACTTTCTTTCAATTAATCTTGTGCCCCATTTATATCTCAAATACTCTGGCATTTTATCACGGGTAGGAAACTACAAAGACAGAACCATCAGTTCTGATAAAGTAATCTTATTAGCCAGAGAGTCTTTCCGGTCACATGCGGTTCTGTCTCTGAAGGCTGAAGAAATCGCCTGAAAAACAAATGTTCCATTCATTCTAAAACATTGCTTTTATAGTGTGAAATGGGGGAAAAACAGAATGTATTGCTCCGCTCTTGTCTTTTAACTTCTTTACTCTAACATGAGCCACAATTTACTTACGGTTTTGTCTGAATGGTTTGTGCCGTGGGGGAAACAAAGATCAATTTATAGAACGACAGCTATTATCAAATTGATATGCCTGTTCAAATGCTATAAAAGTAAGTGTTTTGATAGTCAAAGATGCTATTTAATTGCATAGAACCACAGCTATTTTCAAACTGATTTGCCTGTTCAAATGCTATATAAGTAAGTTTCGATAGTCAAAAGATGCTGTTTAATTGCATAGAACCACAGCTATTTTCAAATTGATTTGCCTGTTCAAATGCTATAAAGGTAAGTTTCGATAGTCAAAAGATGCTGTTTGATTGCATAGAACGACAGCTATTATCAAATTGATTTGCCTGCTCAAACGCCATAAAAGTAAGTGTCTGCTTATTTGAAACAGACAACATTAGCTCTGTAGAGATATTATTGTGACATAACAATATCTTTTAACAACAGATACTTAACTGCCTAAATATTATCTACCTAGCACAGTCAAAACTCTTTATAATATCACTTGTTATAACAGAATATTCAATATCCGACATAAATTTGCTGGGAACGGATCTGTTTCCATTTAATTCCTTCTTTATAACAGATATTCACTTAACGACACAGAAAGTAACTTCTGGGAACAGATATACATTTTCTGTTGAAAATAAGTTCATTATAACAGAATTATCATGTGTCAGATGATTTTGTGATCAGGACAAGGTATTTTGCATAAACGGATTTCTGTCTCATTTAATAAGAGGGAAGCTTTTGATGCAATATAAAATTGAACTGATGTATACATCTGGAACAATAGGATATTAGTAACATTTATATAATATTTTCTTTTACCTAATGATATGATGTGGAAATATCTAGTACTGATCAAACTTTCCTTATAACTCCTTATAATTCACTTTAACGTCAAAGATAGCTTGAAAAAACATTGTCGTTATAAAGAGGGTTGACTGTACAACCCCTTTTATGTGAGCGTTAACAATGGAGCTGCTAGTACCATTTTTTACACCTTTAGTATGGTGCGGCCAGGATTCGAACCCACAACCTCCTGCTCTGAAAGTGACACAGTCTACCAACTGAGCTATCGGGGTGGTTCAAGCCTGATTATTCATATGAAACCAAAACAAATGGGCAAGAAGAAGTATGGTACCCATCATGGTGTAATTTTGCATTTGGTAAAAGGAACAAGGAAAATTCCACCCTCAAACCCAAATAATTTCATCAGAAACTTGACAGAGCCTTGTTTCTGAAAAATTATTCTGGTTCTCAAGTGGAATTTCAGTGTCCTACAGCAAAACATATGAAGTTGGATACTGATTTCCTGTAATTTTCATCAGTATGGTAAAGAATTTTGAAATATTTTTCTGTAGCGCTGATTTAAACTTCAGTTGATTGAATAAAGATGACAGCTGAGAGATGTTTCTAGTTCAAAACAATATTCTTTAAGAAGTGTTTACCCTGACAGAGTTTGATAACATTGATAAAGGATACCTTTCTTAGCACTGGATTTTTTTTTTACCCAAATACAACAGTGAATAACATGGATAAATGGTTCTTCGTAAAAGTCCAAGAACTTTTACCCAAATACAACATGGATAACATTGATAACTGTAGCGAGGAGAGATTTTACCCAAATACAACATGGATAACATCGATAACTGTAGAGAGGAGAGATTTTATCCAGATACAACATGGATAACATCATTAACTGTAGAGAGATTTTACCCAAATACAACATGGGTAACATCGTTAACTGTAGTGAGAAGAGATTTTATCCAAATACAGCATTGCTAACATCGATAACTGTAGAGAGAGATTTTACCCAAATACAATACTGGTAACATCGTTAAATGTAGTGAGGAGAGATTTTATCCAAATACAACCTGAATAATATTGATAACTGTAGAGAGGAGAGATTTTACCCAAATAGGCGTAGGATAAGGGCAGGATACAGCCCGAATTCCTTTTTTAAAGCCGTAGTGGTGCATAAAACTGGGTGTGCCGTGTGTGCTATATATGCCTAGTGCGCCGGGACCGCGGCACACCGTCACAATAACTGAAAAATCATCGATTTTACCCAAATACAACATGGATAACATCGATAACTGTAGAGAGGAGAGATTTTACCCAAATACAACATGGATAACATTGATAACTGTAGAGAGGAGAGATTTTACCCAAATACAACATGGATAACATCGATAACTGTAGAGAGGAGAGATTTTACCCAAATACAACATGAATAACATCGATAACTGTAGAGAGGAGAGATTTTACCCAAATACAACATGGATAACATCGATAACTGTAGAGCGGAGAGATTTTACCCAAATACAACATGGATAACATCGATAACTGTAGAGAGGAGAGATTTTACCCAAATATAACATGAATAACATCGATAACTGTAGAGAGGAGAGATTTTACCCAAAAACAACATGGATAACATCGATTAAGGATAATTAACACTGGAGAGAAGAAAGATTTTACCCTGATAGAACAGGGGATAATGCTGTTCAAACAATCACAAGAGAGTTTTTTGTCTTTAAGGGACCTGGGAGAGCTATCATAGGAGGAAGGGATCACATGCGTCACACCTGGCAGACTTCAGGAGTGGAGGATCAAACATAGTTCCATTTGTTTACAGCACACACATTCATCCACTAAGCCATGCCTAAGACCAATGAGATGCAGGGATAGATATGTCAGAGATATTATTCTGACATTCTGGTCTTGGCACTGGCGGAATAATCACATGATATGAACTGTGGTTCTTCTCCGGTGCCAAAACTGGCGGTCAGAAATGCTGATAGATTAAAGAAGAATAGTGAGATACCAGATTTGAGTCAGAGTCATCCAGATAAGAGTGGGTAATTGAAAAGCATTTTTGTTATTTTTCAACCATAACATATGTTGGGGTACTCAAAAGAACCGTCTCAGTGAGACGGTTCTTTTGAGCACCAAAACATATTAAAATTGATGGGTTAGAAAATAATTACAATTTTATGCTCAAAAATTTTGCTTAAGTGGATCTATATGTTGACATAAGATCCAAGAAGCCGTCATACTCATATAAGTGCATGTGCCAAGTTCTTGTTTAGCTGTGAATACAAGATAAAGTTATGATTTCCAGCCATTAAATGTTACAGGATGAAAAACAGGGTGGATCCTGATCAGCTGGCTTCATTTTAATTTGTTTTTTCTATACCTCTAGATAAAAATGTGTAATTGAAAATTAAATTTCTAAAATTATCAACCAAAACATAATCATGGTGTGGGTACACAAAAGAAGGGTATCAATGAGATGGTTCCTTTGGGCACCCAAACCATATGTTTAAATTGATAGATTAGAAAATAATCATTATTTTAATAACTCAAATTATTGGCCTAGGCCTGAATTATGTATTTTGTTGCCTCATTTTTGACCATTCTGTTCTTTTTGTTCATTCCAGTGTGTGCCACTACCAGGAAAAGGGTTTGATATAGGCTCCTACAAGTGTGAGTGTCGCCAAGGTTACGAGTACCCATTTAAGGATCTCTCTTGGTTCTTCCACGGTCAAACAATGGAGGAAGAGTATGCAAAAATGATCAGAGGAGAGAAAAATAGGTAGGAAACAATTTCTGCTCTGATTTATCTAAAATTCACCTCAATATAAGGTTCGTTGGACTACAGTAAAACCTGTCTTAAGCGGCCACTCAAAAATCAACAAAACAAAGATCTTAATGACAAATGGTAGCTTAATGAAGATCCAAAGTATTGCAGAATGCTCCCCTTGGAGCATTCTGCAATACTTTTGACCTACATTAAGCGATAATCGGTCTTGGAAAAACAATTTTGGTCTTCTTTTTAAGAGTCCTCTTAAGACAGTTTTTACTGTATTGAGGGCAGGGTTTGCCACATCTTTTGGTGTCAGCACCCATGCAGGGCTTCAGATAAGAGGGCATATCAAAAACTATATTTTCTTATGTCATCATCATTATCTATATAATATAGCACAATTAATTCTCAGAGAAGCTCAGAGGTTTAGTGGTAGAGTATTTGATTAAGATCTAGATCTTATCTAGGGTCCCTGTATTATAATGAAATTGCTTATTTTTCATGTAACATTTTCACATTGAATGCAGGTAGTCAACCTTGACCTATAAGACTTAATGTAATGCCTTGTAATTCTCAAAATAATGTGTTTAATATTATTAATTCTGAAAAACTTCTATTTTCTATTTTCAGATACACCACGCTGAAGTGTCGTATTGCAGGTGCGGCCTCCATTGTTGCCAGCTGGGGCCTCATTACAGTGGCTGCTCTCTTCTTGCTTCTGTGGAAACACTAAGACATATCAGACAATCTATGTATTAGTCAGAAAGTGCTATGTGATAGTCAGGAAAATAAGTTCTCTTAACTTTTTGCACGCTGGGATATTTTTTTATTTTTGAGTCGCCTGCTATTTGTTTGTTTTTCCAAAATTAACGGTTTAGAAATCGGTGTCAAAACAGTTTGGATCCTGATTAGGCCCAACGTTTTGTTGGGCCTGATTTGGATCCAAACTGTTGCAAAAGTTATCAACAGAAGACACCAGGCCGACCTTAAAAAAATGTTGGTTTGCCGTGCTCCTACCTACCCACCCAAAACAGGCCCTACCCCCCAAAATTTATTGCTCTAATTCTGTTAAACAAACCCTTCTTTAAAATCATTAAAAGCTGTATTTAATTGAAGAAAGGTTACAGAGACTGTTATTATATGCATTCTTACCTTATATACAGCATTTGTAGAAATTTAAAAGTGATAGAATTATGCTGAATTTCTAAAAAAAAAAGACCTACCTACCCAAACTAAAATTGATGGGTAGGAGCTCGGCAAACAAATATATTTTTAAAGATGGCCCCAGCTGACAAAGAGTTAAGGACGATGGTTGCACACACTTTCATAGGAGACCAGTTTGGAAAATAATTTGCTCCCAAACTTTTAAGAATATATTCTCTTGAAATACAAAAAGCAAGGTTGTCTCCACATATATGTGCAGGAACAGGGTGTGTCCATTCACCTTAATACTAAACAAGAACTATTATACCTGGATAGCGTCCATAAAATCATATTCATTGAAGCTGACTGACTTCATGTAGTCATTAGATTTGTATGTAGAGACAGTAAACTCAATTCTAATTTTATGATCATATAATCCTTAACTAAGTTAGCCAAACGTGAAAACCTTGTGCAAACAAAACATTCTAGATCAGGGACTCATTTTTCAAGCATTCTGCTTTTACTGGGCCTAAATTGATTTGAAAAAATATCTAATTATGATTATAAACTTAACTTTGCAAGACAAGAGCAATGAAGGTTCTTGTCAGCCATCTTGGAATGCAAGGAATTATACTATCAGTAATACATGACAAATATTGACATGATAAACATCTTCATTTTATGGATCTATAGATTACAGTAAATGTTCTAAAATTTTAAGTTTTTTAACTAAAAGTTTTAGCTGTTAGGCCTCGGATTCACAAAATGCTAGATAGAATAGCAAACTTTGAAGACCCTGAAAAGAGTGCTCCTGAAGGGAGCAACTTGGTTTGTGTGTGCACTGTTTGGCTAGGCCAATATGTCCGGTAGCTAGTGGTCAAAATTGGTGAATGTTTACTGTAATAGCTTGTAATATAATATACCCATTGTGCCACATATTCTGTAAATAATCAGGTGATAACAAATTCTTGTTTAATATACCTCTTTCATAAAGAAAACTTCACTGTATATCATCATTGACTTCACCACTAGAAAAAAGTTGGAAAATTCTGGTTTGCTGATACCATCTGAATGTATCTGCATGCTAATATTAAATAAGCCAACACAAGAATTTGGTACTTGTTGCATTGTCAAGCAAAGAATTCTGAGAGGCAAATCTGCACAGACATGCTAGTGCCTTTGCTGCTAGTGTGCACAAAGTATGGATCTTGAAGACTTGGACCAAAATTTACACCTCTAGCCCTGCTGGATATGTCAGCATGGACTTTTTTTAGGCATTTATGCATATTGGTTAAGTACCAAAATCTCATATGCTGTCCCAAATGGTTTTCAAGGATGCAGACTAATAATAATGCTCCCCAGCTGTATACTTCTCGAAGGTATACTTTTTGTAATTTTTGTCTCATGGACATGCTTTGGTTAAGAAATAAGAAAAAAAGAATAATTCTAAATGCATGTGTATCTGGGCAAATGACCAAGACTGGGGAGAGGTGGGCTGATATTACGTTTCGAATTTAGTCATCGAAAAGACTTGCATGGGCTTAACTTATAGGGATCTCCCCTTCTGGTCGGGGATGTTTCCCTTTCTAGTTTTTATAAAACTGTGTAGTATATAATCCACCTCCTGGATACAAAAACTGTTAAATAATCCCAGAACTACAGTTTTATTAACTTTTATGGAAAAATTCCAATCAAATTCCTTAAAACCATGATGGCCATCCCAAAAAGCTGCAGGTTATCTGCCTCAAATGATTAAATAAATATTTAATATCATAATTAAATCATTAATATTTTGACAGATAAAAATCAGAAATCTGTTGAGCACTAAAAAGAAGACATTTATTTATTTTAGTTAAAATGTTGGATAAAGGTTTCTGTTTGGCACTTATTTAAAACTAGTTTTAGTTAAAATTTCAGTTGGTCATTTTCCTCAGTCATGGTCAGATATATGCTCAAGTGCTTGTAGAGTTTTGTAAATAATCATATTAATCATTGTATATGTGCATCAAATGCAAACACTTGTACATTCCATAACATTCCATATTTACCATAAATATTTTGATACCGTAACTCTGCCTACTGGCGTCGTCTGCTGAGAATCTTTGCAAATAGATTGGACCCAGATCAAGCCTGATCTGGATCCAAACTATTTGACTGATGGTATTCCTGCAAGTATTTTTCGAAAAAGTTGATTTTGAACAAAAAAATCAGCAGACAACAAAAAAGTATGCAAATTAAACAGTATAGGCAAAGCCTTCAAACAAGGCCATTTTACTGCCTGGTGAATAGTATAAAAGGGAGTGATGGAAAAATCTGAGTTTACACTGTTCAGAACTTCAGAAGTCTATTGGAATATTTAGGGTTAATTTGGTAGTTTGTGATAAATTGTACAATAATCCATTTTTAAACTAGTTCAACATTATATATACATGTACATAATAAAGATTTTTAGTATATCAGAATACTGAATTAATGTAAGCAGAATGAGGAAAATATTATGATGATTTAAGAGTTTATTCATCAATTATACGCAATTAACTCTCAAGACTGTTGAATCAATATATGCATGCATTGAGAAACTTGTACCCCATTATAAACTCTTATACCATAGTTTAGCCTAAAATTTGAAGATGGCCATGTATTACCAGGTGTCTTAAATGTGACACAATGGCAAACACAGTAGACCCAGATCAGACTGCTCACTAAGAGCAGTCTGATCTGGATCTATTCTGTTTCCTCAGTTGTCTGAATGTTGAAGGTATTTGTGCTATAGATATGCTACTATATGGAAGCCTTATTATTAAAATGTAAACCATATTTTCAGAAGTTTGACACAAATGAAATTGCCTAGGATGTACTTTTAGATTGAGGGGATAGAACACCATTTGAAAGATGGCAAAAATGCAGAATTGGGCATCATTTTTGATAAGAAAAATCAAAAAAAAAAAATCCAGTTTTTATAGGGCATCTGGGAGTCTTGTTATTTGTACCTTTAGCTTAGCTAGTCATGCACTTTTGTGAAGTAGCAGCTGGACATTAACTTCTACAGTGCAGTCATTTTATAAAGCACCTAATTACAACACAAATTTTGTGTATAACACAGTCGTGCTGTGGCTGCCATTTTCTTACCATGAAATTTTACAAAGGAATTATAGGAAAATGACCATTCATGGTCATTTTCCTATAATTCCTTAGTAAAATTGTCCCCTTTATAACACAATTCACTTTTAACATGGTTCATATCGTTGTTTTGTTTGTTTGATTCTTTATGTCCCAGTCAACAATCTTTCAGTTACGTTGGGACTACTCTTACTGGGTTGAACCAATACTAAGCTAGGATTAAATGTGTTTTGCTCAAGGACACAACAGTGACGCCGGTGAGGCTCAAACCCACAGCCCTTCGGTCTCGAGTCAAGCATTCTACCACTGAGCCACTGCGCTTCCTACATACCGTTATAAAGAGACTGCACTCTATTTCTATTTTTAATTGCTACCCTTTCTATATTTTTCTACTTGTAAATATTGTTAATATTGCAAATTCATTAAGCATGTATTATAGTCCTGAGCAAAACATATCAGCATATTTTTGTACAAATTTCAATAAAATATATCATACAATAATGAAGCTTGCTGGTTTTCTACCTCTTCCTATTTGGGGGTTTGGATCTTGTACACAGAACCAGAACATATATTGCTTCACACATTGTGGGCAACAGTTATTGTAACCATTATAAGTAAAAGGACAGACACATGGGTGAAAGTTCAATTTTTCCAAAATCCTGCACTTTTGAAACTCCGATCTTAAAACTTGCCCATTAAATATTCTCAATTTCAAGTTTAAATGGTCAATTGTCCTTAGAAAGACTGTAAATAAATCAGAGAAGCTATTATGACCTCCTTAATTCAGCATTTTGAATCTCGAATTCAGGAATAATCCTGAAAACTTTCACCCATGCAGACAAGTTGCAAATACAGGTGAAAACGAACACAAGTTTTGTACATTAACCCTTTAGAAGTCCACAGAACAAATCCATTCAAATACACAGAAATTGTCCGTAATTTATAGTTCCAAAGTATACATGCATGTGGGACATTTAAACTGTATACCCCACCCCTAAGTTTGCAGGCGATCTAAACTGCCAACAAAGTTGAAGGTGTATATTGGTTTGAGGTAGATCTTGCATAATGGACCATGATTTGCCATGATTTCGATTTGCTCATGCTGTTCATTCTGACGTAATATCGACGTAAGTGTTTTTCAACAATTGTTGTCTGACAAATGTAAATTTGATTCAATTTGAAAACTAAAAATTTTAGGTGGAAGCCAGATGTCCTAACAAATGGAAAAACATGAAAGTTTTCAGAAATGATCGTTTTATTACACTCCCACTCACAGCGTTTCTTTGCTAACGTCAGTCTCAAATTTTCAAACATCAATAACAGACGGGTGAAGTCCGGGCATGTCGGCATACTTTTGTCTTTTATGCAACTGATTGAGGAGTATCTGTTGGCAACAAAACGATTTTGATTATTCCTGATCCTCAGGATATAAACGGCCAATTACTTAAAAAATCAATGACATCATGTAGACGTAATGAACGTTGCCAGAGGCCTAAACCTTCATGATTTGATTTTGTCTTTCCTTTTGCTTTCAAGAAAAAACATCGGTTGGAAAACTTGTTTTCGTTCATTATGGAAGGTATGGGTACTCTGTGACTTTTTGAATTTGAGTTGTCTTAGAATTATCGCGATGTCATGGAAAGCATAAGCCGCAGGTTTTGATTTTCTTATTGAATGCAAGCTAAGTGACGGAACTTGTCAATTTTATATTTCACATATTGAAAATACCCAATTTTCGACAAATTAGCTTTTAAGCAGGTGGTGCGTTTTTAAAGTCCTTCAGTATATTTGAACAATGAATAGTAAGTTAGTGTTATCTTGACCTGTGCATATCCAATATTGTAAAACAAAATATGATAACAGAGTTGCACCGACAAGGCACCACATACAAATATGTAAGCGAATATCAGGAAAGTGAATGTGATGATTTGCATTTTCCGCAATACATATGTAAATCTACAAATGCATATTTGTTCCACGCCAATACCAAACAGTACTCATAGGGGAATCAGGCTGTTGTACAGCAAATTCGAAATTAGTGAACAGTGTTGACACATGTAAGAGGCGATTAAGGTGGTGTCTCATTGGAGTCTGACATGTTTACTTACATTACAGCTCTTTATCTATCAAAGTACTACATGTACTGGAGTTTCACCGGGCCGCGTAGCGCAGTCGGTAATGTGTCTGGCAACAGATGCGAGTCCGACTGCATTTCCAGGGGTCACGAGTTCGATCCCGACCCGGTCCCATACTTTCGTGGAGATTGATCATGAAATAATTTCTACGGTCATTCTCCTCCCTTCCGCTGAATCATTCAAGAAGGGTTTCAGTTACAAGCGAAAGTATGTGCACGAAGTACTGGTTAACTGCTTGTTCAAGCTTGCCCAGGAAAAAGTGTGGTTAGGTGAACTGACAGTCCTGCCATGACCATAGCTGTTGACCTGGGACGTAAAGCAACAAAACAAACATGTGCTGGAGTGAATAATAGTCCAGTTCAAAATAATAGGAAATGTATTGGTGACAATATGTGCATCCCACATAGACAGCTTAATAGTTTATGAGTATTTTGATGGAAGTGGAGGGGGAAGATCCATATATTATGAGTTTCAGCTTCAAACCATGTTGATCAGACGCCTCCAAAGGGCAGTCAAATCTGGGTTCACACATGGGACTGCAGAATTGTGTCGTGCAAATATGACATGCAAACAGTATGTCCTGCAAATATGACATTAACAAATAGTACAGAGCCAAATGAGATGTTACAAGTGTGACAGAATAGACCAATTTGAATAAATTGGCCTCCGAATATGATACTTGTTGATTACAAGTAAGTATGACCTGAAGTTTGTCCTAAAATTAATGCAGGTCACTCTGACCTATATTTCATGGTCATATAATTTAGCCTTATCTCTCTAAGACCATGGGAAATATAAAAGTCTTTTTTTCAGATTATGCATCAGTTAAACTTGAGATTTGTCCCCCGAATGAATGTAGGCAACTGGCCTTTATTTCATGGTACAGTGATTTCGACTTGTAATTTCAATGAGCCCTGGGTGAGCATATACAGGATGCTTTTGGGATAATCGGCTGGTAGATTCCCACCTGTTTACTTAATAAACTTGAATAGTTATTGGGTTATCGAGCGGAGTACATGTATTAGTAAAAAGGAATAGCAGGTAAAGTTATTTATTATTAGACAAAACTTCTATCAACGGACCCAAAATTCTATCATCAAACGTAAGGAAATAAAATCCGACATTGTTAGCAAAAAGCGTTGATATCGCACATATTATCTTCACACACACCCGTTAGTGTAAACGTTAACAATAAAGGGAGAGATTGCACCTGTTACTGTCAACGTTTACATTAACGGTACCGTTATTGTAAATGCGTTTACAGTAACGGGAGCTATATCTCCCATTATTGTTAACGTTTACACTAACGGGAGCGTTAACACTAATGGGTGCTACAGAGCTTTCTTATCCCTTCAAAATAGGCCTTTTCCTGGTCCACCTAGTACTCGTTTACTGCCTCTATGACGCCTTCATTGCTTCCATAGTGTGTACCACGAAGATGGGATTTCAGTTTTGGGAACAGATAGAAGTCGGGAGCCTTATCAGGAGAATATGGGGGATGAGAAATGATTTCAAATCCACATTCAGTCACAGCAGTCATGGCAACTTGTGACGTGTGGGCAGGGGGTTTGTCCTGCAAGAGCAGAACACGGCGAGTAAGTTTTCCTCGCCTCTTGTGATTTCCTGGCTTAGCTGCCTCAGTTTGTCTGCATAATATGCACTGTTTATAGTACGATCTTGCTCAAGATAATCAATCATGATCACCCCATGACTATCCCAAAAGATTGAAGCCATCACCTTCCCTGCTGAATGAACCCTCTTAAATTTCCGAGTGCTTCCATTGTTTGCTCTGCATTTTTGACTGGTCAAGTCAAAGTGGTAAACCTATGTCTCATCTTGGTTTACAACTCGCTCGATCAAATCGCCAGGATCATCTTCGTAGCGAGACAGGAGATACCTAAAAATATGAAGCCGAGTCCTTTTCTGATCATCGGTCAACATTCACGGCACCCCATCTTGCTGTTGAGGAGCCCCTGTGGTGAAGTGGATAACCCGCTTGCCTTGTAAACCAGGGGTCGCATGTTCGATTCTCGGCTTCACCAGTCTGTCGGATGAGACTTTAAGCCGTAGCCCAGTCTCCATATGACCTTAGCTGTTGGTGGGACGTTAAACACAACACGCAACAACAACCGTCTTGCTGAAACCTTTTACATACTTTTAAAAGCTGTCGGTTAGGTTGATTGTACTGCCCAAAAACGTAAGCCCACTTCGCTAGCGATGCTTCGCAGGTCTCACTTCCTACCACACATAACCAGGGTGTGCACGACCTTGACATTTTCATCAGCGGTGGCATCTTTGGGGCAGCCAGACCATCCATCATCCTCAACACTGTCTCTTCCCTTCTTAAACTCTGCAGCCCATTTTTTCACTGTGCTACAAGACTCCTTTCCAAGGGTTTCACTAAGTCTTCATGAATTTCCTTGGGAGGCATTCCTTTCTTATAGAAGTACTTGATAACCACTCCGATTTCAAGTTTCTCCATTTTGCAAATGTTTCGCACCCATCTCTCTTAAAAGTTCTAAAAAGCAACCAAGCATGACAGCATGCTTTTCACACTCCCAATGTCCTTCATTTATATCAAATGACCATCTGACCAAGATTTTAATTCAATGAATCTCATAGGAGCATATCGGGCAGAGAACTTATTGATCACACATAGTTTACCACAGACACTGTTTTGTGGACCAAAGCATAACTTCCACATCTTTTCGACTTTGCACAAGGGTCCACTATAAGATCGTTTGCCATGTAAATGACCCAGGTCAGTATGTCTAAGGTTAAGGCCGCAAGTTTGGAAAATTTGTTTCCAGAACAGCGCTTCCACATCATTCACTTGATTTTCATATCACTACACAAGTGTCGACCACAAGACAATTGGTTGTATATGTAGGTCAGATTGTTCAGGGTCAAGGTCAGTCATCATCACAGTTGCAGTGTCATTTGTGTCTTTATGTTGAAGGATATTCAAACAAGTGCTGTATATGTAATTTTCACTGGGACTGAATAGTCTTACTATAAAATGAATGAGTAAGTTCTTGACATACAATTAAGTTACACTACCACACATAACAGTTCAGTTTATTAAAACCCCGCTTTGAAAAAGTGGAGCTATACTGGGTTTGGGTTGTCCGTCAACGTTTTGGTTCCCAATATCTTGAGAACAAATGGATAGAATTTTACCAAATTTTGTTTATGCATTGATATCGACTAGATCTAGGTTGGGATTGTTACATGTAATTTTTTTCAACTTTGTAACAGAGTTATGGCCCTTGATTGATGTCAGACAATATCTTTAGAATTTCATCAAATATTGTATATCGTCGGTCGGGAGTCAAAAACTCTTATCTTTGATTTACATTTTTCAGGAGAGACAAAAAACTGAGTAACTTTTGCTAGGAGTGTCCTATATTGCTGAAAGTTAGACAGGATTATTTTTGGTAACATGGTGTTTTGAACTTCCAATAAAGATTTCACTGTCATTTTGGAGAGCTCCACATGAGTTACATCATTTTGACCATTTTTTCGTGAAAAAAAACCCATCCAGTTACGACATTTTGAGCATCTTTTTCATGGCAAAACCTTGTATCTCAGTAAAATGAGCACCAAAATAATGGTATTTTTCATAGATATAATATTTTGAAGCATGATTGATGCTTTTTAAGGGGGCTCTAATTGGTCTAGAGCTATGAGAATTTGATCAGAATGTGGGCCATGTGTTTGGTATTCCTGCTTTGACAAAAAGTAGTTTTTGGTAAAAATCAGAGTTTACAGGTTTTGACTCCCGACCGATGATATGCATTGCTATTTCCAAGATCTAGGTTGGGAAATCTTACCTATAATTTTTTTGCAAATTTGTAACAGAGTTATGGCCCTTGATTGATGTCAGAATTTAGTTTCCATTAGTTATCTTTAGAACAAATGGACAGAATTTCATCAAATTTTGTATATGCATTGATATCAACTCATTTTTTGCAAATTTGATTTATATATCGGTGTATTTAGGAGAACTAAACAACAGTAACTCAACAATATGCTCTCTTCCAAAGAAGCTTTATTTTCTTAGAAATAGACATCGTGTAAAATGAAGATTTCATACAAAGCATGTGGTATCAAAATGAGTTCATGAGACAATAGGTTTTTATTTGAGCCTCAAAATAAGAACAGAGCTGTTCCAGCACATATGCAAACGCTAAGATGTTTCGTACGCTATTGTAAAACAGGCATTTTTCCAAATTTGAGAAAATGTTCTATAGATATGTTCAACAAGCTTTTGAAGTAGAGGATTGTAACTGGTTTAACAAATTCAAAAATAATCTATCATATGACACAAAGTACTTTTGAAATCGAGTTTTTGGTGTGCAAGGTTTTAGATTTTGCCATATCATAGGTTTAGATAAAGATTGTCAGCATAAAATTGTTAATATTTTCTTAGCAATATTTTTTAGCAAATGTTTTGGGTGCTCAAAAGAACCGTCTCATTGAGACGGTTCTTTTGAGTACCCACAACATATGCTTTGGTTGAGAAATACACACTCTTAACTGAAGGCCTGCATAATTACACGTTGTTTGAGCGTCATTACATATCGTTTAGGGGTCCCTAACCCCAGAATGTAAGCAGCAGGACAATCTCATGAAGAAGGCCCTGTTCACCTGCATATGTGCTCAAAAGACCCATTCCTATTCCCTAAGCTCCTATGATCCTCCAATCACAACTGCAGTAGATGGTTAACATTGTGATATATTACTTCTGTGGAACATAATGCATCATATTGGATATGAATCAAGTGCTGGCTGATGATTTTGATATACTTCCAAACTGGATTTGTTTTTGTTACTTGTATTTTAAAGCAGTGAAAGAATTTGGTGGTCAGGTATAGAAGGACTGCTACTAGGCAGATGATTCACATTTGGGCCTCGATGCGAGAAAACTTGTCTTCAGGTTTGCAAATAACAAAGGCGCAGATCAGCCTGCACAGATTCTGATCAGTGCCTTTGTTATTTGTTTATTGGAAAGTATCATACCTAAACTTGCTACAAGCAAATTTATTTTTTGGCTAGTCTCTGTGGCTGTGCAGGTTTGTTTCAGTATGACCTGGTCAGAAACCCCTGACAGGTTTTGTCGTGACGAGGCCCATTTAATGATTGGAATGATTCATGATATGAACTTGAACACATTCAATAAACTTTTACTTCATAGGTTTAGATAAACACAATTATTCAGCGTAAAATTGTAAATATTTTCTCAATATTTTTTAGCATATGTTTTGGGTGCTCAAAAGAACCCTCTCATTGAGAGGGTTCTTTTGAGTACCCACAACATATGTTTTGGTTGAGAAATAAGAAAATTATTTTTCTGTTATGCACTTCTTAACTAAAGGCCTGTACTTCTTTAACTTTAATAGGTTATACAGTGTGATAAAATACCTATGATCATATAACAATTTGAGCAGTATCTCAATCTGTCTGAATAGTGCTTTGCCAAAGAACCTATCTGTTTTTGTGTGCGAAAGGACAAAATACCCTACAATGTTTAAAGTAGGGCAAAGTTGATGTACAATGTAATACGCACAGGATTTCGGATTGCGGTAAGTATGCACTGAATCTGACAAGCAGAGTGGAAAACAGTATGGATCCCAATCAGCTGGCTTCAGAAGCCGGCTGATCCTGATCTACACTTTTTCACAGCGGAATATATACAGGTTCAGCATGATAAGCATTATGAATGAAAACAGGAAATACAACTGGTCAGCTTCGCAAACCTGATTCTATTCATGATATTCTTATAATTGTTGTGACATGTTATGCACTTCAGGCTACCAAATAATTCTTAGAAAGGTGTTAGCTCTTCAATACCACAAAGCTTGGATACAAAAACATTGCAAGCTTATACAATACTTTTTTTGTTTGTTCAAATAGTCATTATGCATGTAATTAAACCCATTTATGCCCTTAAAATAAATAATGGACCATCTTAATATAAAAATGTAGGTCCAATTAAGCACAACTTTAAACTCAATATTGTAATTATTTTCTTATCCATCAGTTTAAAAAAATATGTTTTGGGTGCAAAAAAGAGATGTCCCATTGAGATGGTTCTTTTGAGGACCCACCACATATGTTTTGGTTGAGAAATAAGAAAAATAATTATTTTATTCAAGCACTCGCATCTGAAAGCCTCTAAATAGTGGAGCAGAATCGAACTTCTCATAAGGCATACAGTAAAACCTGTCATAAGCGGCCACTCAAAAATAGATAAAACAACAATCTTAATGACAAATGGTAGCTTAATGAAGGTGGAAAGTATTGCAGAATGCTCCCCTTGGAGCATTCTGCGATACTTTTGACCTGCATTAAGGGATAATCAGTCTGGAAGACCAATTTTGGTCTTCTTTTTGAGTGACAGCTTAAGAAGGGTTTTACTGTACATGGGTTGATCTTACTGCACTTTTTTAGCCATGTAGCTGGGTGAAGTGCAGCTCAAGTTCTTCGAGCACATTCGTAAGCACACTTTTTGTTTATAAATAATATCACTTCTACAGATTAAAACTTGAGGTGTTGATAAAGTCATGTTTATGATGGATTTCTTTGATCAGTCGTCATCGTCTCTACCCTGGTCTCCTCGAGGCTTGGGTCCTCCGGCTGCCTTAGCCATTATTATCTGAAATGTAAATAAAAGCAAGTCAAGTAAAGTATTGTAGGTCTTAACACATGGGTGAAAGTTCAAAATTCTTTAGAAATTCAAATTTTTAAACTTGCAGGATGCCTACAAAAACTATTCACTCCATGTTTAAATGTGTTTAGATAATCTGAAAATTAATCAGAGAAGCTATTATAATCTCCTTAATTCTCCCTAATTCACCATTTTGAGGCTAACTTTCTATGGGAAGTCAGCCTCAAAATCCTGAATGCAGAATTAATCCGGAAAACTTTCACCAATGAAAACATAGTACATATTTTAACCCCTTCACTGCCGTCTATAAGTGCATGCAATATGCCAGGGGAAATACGGCTATTTTGATTTTATAATGGTGTTACATATAATTTCATACAAAAGCATAACCACTGTAGGGATTTACACCAATTTTTTTCCTGCTCGTTTGAGACATTTGGTACAATGTCTGAAATAATGTTTTCTAGTGATAGCATGTCAAAAAAAATTTTTTCAACAGCTGAAAAAACATGAATGTCTACTTTCGTTTACAACATCATTGTTTTGGAATGGCTGGAAAAGAATGGTTCAAAAATGTGAATATGACAGGAATTTCCTCCTTTACCATTGCTGATTCCAATTATTATCAATTGTCATCCATATACAAGCCATTATAGACTTCCAAAATAACCTCTACTTCAAAGAAACACAACAGACTAATGCCACGATTGCCTGCCATCTTTGAAAAAAACCCAACAAGTTCTTCATCAAAAGGGCCGTTTTCCCTGTGAAAATCAAGCTTTCGGCCGCGGATTTATGCTATAAATCTTGGAAAAAGTTAACTCTTTCATTATAGAGCAGATAAGGATAATTGAGTTCTGTCCCTTGAATATTATCATGCTAACAACACGCATTTAAACAACAACGTATAGGAAGCGGTATTCAGCACTCGGAGTAAGGCAGTGAAGGGGTTAAGGTTAGCAATGCCACGAGGTTTCTGGTGAGGCTATACAGTCCAGTCAAATATATGGACCAGTTTATGAGATATTGATACTTATTGCATATGAGTACAATCACTCATTAACCAGACCGGAAACCCCTAAAAGGGTACTCTTGCAAACAGTGAAGACCCAGACGAAATTCCGCATAATGTCTGGCACATACAATATAATAACTCTTCCTGTATTTACATGTTTCATACTTTTTGTTTGGGTAAAATTCAAGGACTTTTCAAGGACTTCTTAAAAACTCACATATGATTTTCAAGGACTACAAGCTTATGAAATATACTAATTTTCAGATTCAAAGTCTACCTCAGAAAGGCTAGACTGTGAAAATTAGAGAAATTAATATTGGAAAATTAGAAAAAATTTATATGCTGTACAAAATAAAGGAACAACAATTTTATACTGGTTTAAGTAGCCATTAACAATGTTAAGTCTTACAGGAGACAGTAAAATTCAAGGACTTTTCAATGCCTTTGAGGATTTTCCAGTACTTTTCAAGGAAGATTTAATTTTCAAGGAGGCCTTACACATTCAAGCTGAAGACAGGTTTTGTCACGACAAGGCCCAAATGTATTACTGTATCACTGACCTGATCCACTTTGAGTACTGTACATGCTGCAGCTGTGGCGAACTTGAGACCCCAATACTTGGCCAGGTACAGATCAAATATTCCCTTCTCTAGACAATCTGTAGTTGCAGCTCCTGATGCCTGGAAAAGTTGAACAAAATAATTATCAGTTACGTTACTGTAATCCTTTGTATACTAGCAACTCCTAAAGGAGTATTTTGGCTAACGGCTAAGACCCAGATGAAATGCCACATGATGTGGCATTTCATCAGGGTCTACACCGTTTGCTAAGACAAAAAGATCTTGAGAGAAATAAAATATTATTTGGAAATTCTAACCTGTTACCCCAGTGTATAAAATAGATAATCCCCAATTCAGTGTATCAAATCAGATGTAAGAATTCGTTAGTATTTAAAGGGTTACTTTCAGACTTGTGAAATCCTCCATCAAGCCTTCAAAAAGTTAAAGTTTAAACGGCCCATGGGTGAACAGCTAGAATTTTTGGTAATTATATGTTTATTTTTGCAAACTTTGCCGATTGTAAAGATCCTTTATGTAGAATTCTATCTAGGTCTACCATGCAAAGTTTGCATTTAACCCTTATTACACTAATGGATTCTTCCTTTTGGTTCAATACTATAAACTTGAGATGGTCCATTGTATATATAGAGGGGTCACCAGTAATAATTTCCAAATAAAATTGCATTTCTTTCTCTGAGTTTTTGTCTTTGTCGAGATAAAGAAACAATAAAGGATCCTAGAGGCTGTATGTCCTTTTAATATAGTTTTTCTGAAATGCAAAAAAAGTTAATTCTAGATATTTTACTTCCACTTTTTGGTAACTTAATTAGAATTAAAGGGGGTAGTCATGAAATAATATAATAAACCTCAAAAATGATTATTTTCATTATTTCCTATCAAAATGTATGTTCTGGGTGCTCAAAGGAAACGTCTTAGACATTTCTTTAAAGCACCTAAAACATAGGTTTGTTAGAAAAATGTTAAAATAGTTCACAAATACACCCAAATCTTTAAATCTAATTTGAAATGGCAAATATTAAGGGGATAACTGTATTCAAAATTTTCATTTGGGGAGGTATATCATCGGATATACGGTCGGAAATTTAGTTTTACGGCGACGGCGAGCGGAGCCGTAAAACGTGGTTTCCGAACTTATATCAGACGATATACATCCCCAAATGAAAATTTTGAAAATGGTTACCCCCTTTCTAATGCACCTCTGCAGCCTCGTCTCAAATTGGAGCTTTGCAAGCAGCATAAAGCCGCACGTCTTCCAACAAAGTGTGAAGTAATTAATGACGTCAAACTGTTTCCGACAGTAAATCGCAGGATATGTCGCAAATTTTTGATGTTATCCAATTAGATGTTGCGTTACAAAAGCAAGTGCATTAGAATTCAAAATTATCAGCATTCAAAAGGTGTGTATGAACCCACCAACAACTAAGATCATATATAGAGACAAAACTAAGGCTTAAATTCTCATCTAAACCGGTAATCAAAATTGGGACTTTTAGTTTGCATGGCCAGTGGTTTATCCACTACACCATGGTGGCTCCTTGGAGCTCGAAATATCAAGTTTCTACTGTAATTTGAAAATTCTAAGTCCTGACCCTCAAAATATAAAATGGACCATCCATACCCTACTGTATCAGCATGATGGAAGATTCCTAAACCAAGAAAGGGTTCATGTTGACTTGACCTGTTGTTCACACATCACAAGAAAGGAAAAATGATCAAAGTTTACCTCAATATCTACTCCAACATTCTTCTTGCCTTCTTGATGAGCAGCATATAACAATGATAATACTTCAGTAGCCTGGAATGTATAACACAGCTTTGTTGAAAACATTTCAATAATAGAAAAAATAATAATTTAATAAACAGCAAGAATAATGTAAGAGCACTATACTTGTAGGAAAGCAAATTTGTTGGTCTTAAAAATTATTTCAACTATTTTCGTAGGAAAATTATGTTAATACTGAGCAAGGTCCTTTGCAGTATGCCTATAAAATTTCAAGTTTAAATGGTCATTTGTCCATAGAAAAACTGAAAATAAATCAAAGAAGCTATAAGAGTCTGCCTAATTCAGGAATTTGAGGCAGCAGGCTGACTTTCTAAATGAAAGTTTCAATTCAAGGATAATCCTGAAAACTTTCACCAATTTAAGTACCATTTTCTTATACGGTTGCCCATATGTATACTCATTGGAGGCATATTGAAAAGATGCTTCCAACGAGTATACACATGTTTTCAAAGAAAACAAGGCCTCCATATATGAGTGTGAATTAAAAAAAAATCTCAACCAAAATTTATGTCAAAGACTGTTCTTTTGAGCACCCTAAACATGTTTAACTTAATGGATTAGAAAATAATCACAATTTTATGCTCAAAATTTGCTTATCTAAACCTTGAACTAAAGAAAATGCTGCTATTTTGGTCAAAAAGCACCATATCTTGGCCTTAATTTAACAGGATACGATAGATGTTCTATATTTTCAAACTCTAGATGCCTGTCAAAAAGGCCTATACAAACAGCGAAGACCTGGATCAGACTGGTTAACAGCATTCTTTGCCTTTGCTATTCTGACAAGCATTTTGTTGGTTCCAGCACTGATAACCAATATTATTTTGAGAATAGAAAGAGAAGTGTTTAAAATTTTAGAACATTTACCGTAATAATGATAATATGGACCTTTATGCGAGAAAATCTAACTTTGTTCACTATCTTGGAAGTATAGTAGTCAACCTTGCTTCATGCAAAATTTCAATTTCTAGCTAGTCTCTGTAGCTGAGCAGACTGGTTGGGGTCTTACTTTGTCGGAAACCCCAAAGACAGGTTTTCTAGCGTCAAGGTTAATATTGGTCTATTACCTTCACTCCTGCATTTTCAGCGATTGTCCTAGGTACAACCTCTAAAGCTTCAGCAAACTTCTTGATAGCATATTGTTCTAACCCTGGGGTACTCTGTAATGATAGAAAATTTGCTCTTTAAAAAAGGAAATCATTTGATATTTACAACTGGAAATCTGCATGTCAACACTAAAAATTGAGGAGTCAGTACATTAAAATTTTCAACATGACAATGGTTAATAAAAAGCCTTGCGGTAAATGTTCTAAAATTTCGGACACTAGTAGCCTGCTACAAAAGCCTAGACAAACAGGATAGACCAAGATTAGACTGTTTCAGAAGAAGTCTGATCAGAGTCTTCCTTGTTTGCTATTCTGACCAGCACTTTGTGAATTCAGTGTTTTATTGAAAAAAGAATGAGAATAGTGCTTGAAATTTTAGAACATTTACCATATGTGCATCTAAAAATAAGTAATGTTTTCAAAGTGTATAAATGTGAATGCATCCATACCTCTCCTAATGTTGTAATTTGTTTGGCCAGCTCTATCTCTGTGCCACCTCCTCCAGCTACCATTCTACAATCCTGAAAGTAAAGGTATAATACATACAGTAGGCTTCTTATAAGGATTCTAGCAATGTATGGCCAGGAGACTTTTTTCTTTCCCTAAGACTAGACATAACATGAATTGTTTATAGAATGTAAAGTGCCATCTGCTACAAATCCATGGGGCCACTTTAAGTTAAATTTCTTGATCTGTTTGAATCATTAGAAAGGTACATTAATTGACTTCAATGAGATAATGATATCCCATCACTTTCCTTTTTTAATCATTATCCTGCCGATAGTATTTTTGTCAAGAAAATGTTGCCTGCTTATTAAGTCTGCTGCATATATTCAAATGCACTCAAGACTGATTTTATCACAGAAGCGAACACTATGTACTCTGATAAGACTGCTCTATAAGGCAGGAGTTAGTGGATGTTGTAAATAGCAGCCCTTAGCGTGCCTCTAGAGTGAATCTTTAATTTAACTTACTGGAGATAGACGTCAGACTTAAGTAATTCTGCTTCTATGACATTGACTGTCTGGAGATGGGAGAAGCCAGTGCAGTTCTATGCGCTTGGCCGGGAAATAACCTGTGAAACCATGCAATCCTGAAGATGACAGTCAACCATTGCTAGGTACTACTGCAGAACAATTGGATATTTTTCACTAATCAATATTTTTGCTAGCAACGCTAGCCGGATTTGAAACTGTGTGGCAGAGGAATCAAGCTAGTCAGAGCTTAGCGCACTACTGACTGAGCTATCCGGGACTTACCCTAGTGAGTGCCTTGAATGTATTGACACCGTCATTAATTGCTCTCTCCATGTCATCCATGATATTGTCTGTGGAACCTCGGATCATTATGGTTGTGATGGCACTCTCTTCTTTCTCTGAAAACAAACCAACCATTCAGGCCTCCAGATAAGAGTGCGTACTGGAAAATTATTTTTCTTATTTCTCAACCAAAACATGTTGTGGGTACTTAAAAGAACCGTCTCAAAGAGATGGTTCTTTTGAGCACCCAAATCACATGTTTAAATTGATGGATAAGGAAATAAATGCAATTTTAGGTGCACAAACTATCCTTATCTGGACCTATGAACCAAAAACACATGTTTGAATTGATGAATAAGAAAAAATGACAATTTTCTATTGTGACTATTTTCTTACAACAGGTATCTTCGCTTGAGAAAATTGCAATTAGCAAGTGCTCAGATAAGCTTTTGCATGATCTGGGAAGTCTTGTTGGAGCCTTAGCTGTTAAACATCCACTCTCCCTCTTATCGGGAAGCCTACACCTACACAATATGGGCCTCATCGCAAGAAAATCTGTCATCGGGTTTGCTAACAAGTCAGACTCAAAGCTGCCTGCTCAGCTACAGGGACTAGCTAGAATGTTGAAATTTTGCATGCACCAAGGTATTAAAGCTTTTAGACTTTCAAGAGTGAATAAGAAAGGCACTGATCAGACTGTGGGGATGTGCAGGCTGGTCTGCGCCTTTGTTGTTTGCATGCAAGATGGTCTCAATGGGGTACCTCTGAAATCGCTAATCAGTAAAATTTGGGCCCCAAAATCGCTATCTGTAAAATTGAGGCCCAAAAATTGCTAACCAGTAAAATTTAGGCCCCAAAATTGCTAATCAGTTAAATTTTGGCCCCAAAATCAGTAATCAGTAAAATTTTGGCCCAAAAATCAGTAATCGGTAAAAATTAGCCCCAAAAATCAGTAATCAGTAAAAATTAAAACCTGTCTAGAAGTATTTACAAGGTGGAATAGCTTTTTTTCATCAAATTGGCTAACCGATATCGGATAAAACGGGCCATTCAGCTATTCGGTAATTTTTTCGCCCAAAAATCGCTAATCATTATATTTTCAGGCCTTAATTCGCTATTCACTAGCACCTCTCATTCTGCTATTCGGTAAAATTTGCCCTAAAAATTCGCAAACTGTTGAAATTTAGTGCCAAAATTCGCTTATCGTAATTTTTGGGCTAAAATTTGCCATTTTTTCAAGAATGCAATCAAAGTGTCAAACAGTTTCAATCCAGATCAGGACCGACCTTTTTTCGGTCCTGATCTGGATCGAAACTGTTTGCAAAGGTTATCAGAAGACGACAATAGCACTTGAAGTACAGGGCATACCTGCTACAACACATTATCTTAAATCAATTTTTACAGTCAATGAGCCTGCACATGATACGTTGGGTATTTATCAATTTATGCAGATATGCTATTAGTGCAATTCTCTCACAGATTGGCTCAAACATGAAGGAGTAGCCTGGTGGACTGGTGACAGTCACTGACTAACCTTGTCTGAACACTATCACAGGAGTATCACCAACTTCATCTACATAAACATGATCACAATGACCGGACTCTTCTGGTGTCGGTGCAGTCTGAAATAAAAAAAAATTAAAGGTTTTGGTTTGATTCTTTATGTCCCAGTCAACAATTTTTCAGTCATGTTGGGAAGTCTTCCTGGTAACAATCAGTACTAAGTAACTAGCTCCAGATAAGGATTGGAGGCAATTGGGTATTTACCCACCTCTTTTTGGCTTAATTGGGTATTTCAAATTTTGAATAGGGTATTTCAATTTTTTGTATTGGGTATCTATCTGAAAGCAAATAAGCAATGAAACAGGGCCTTGCTTCTCCTGACTTTTTTGTTTACTTTCGGTTTCACTTTCAGAAAGCACACTTGCAATATTAGTATATCTGAGATCGCTATTTCCAACTTATTTCGAAAATCCAACGTATCCATCAATTCATCTTTGATTCTTTGAATCGCCAACGCGGTATTAGAGTTAGTTACGATATGATATTATTCAATTGCTCTAAGGCTTTTTCGCCCACGTTACGCCATTATTGTTATTGTAAAGCGAGATGAATGTCGTAATCGTGTAAATATTGGGTATAGCTAAACAGCGATAAGAATGTTCTGGACTGGTTTACAATTTAATTAACTAGATTCGGCGCCACGCCGTGTATAAATTTGTACCCAACAACAGCTTGTGATGCGAAAAACGACGATCGCAAATTGAAAACTATAGCGTCATACGCTACGAAAAAGTTCGGAATTGCGTATCAAGGATTTTTATTGCGTTTTTGTACGCACAGAAATGAATTTAATTGCGTTCTCAGGTCCACGAAATTGTGTAAATACGCAATACGCAGCCTTATCTGGAGCTATGCTAAGTAGCGGATAAAGTGTCTTGCTCAAGGACAAAACACAGTGACTCCGCCGGTCGTGAGGCTCGGACCAGCAATCCTTCAATCCCAGTCTAACGCTCTACCAACTGAGTCATCGCGCTTCACATTAAAGGTTATGGCTGTACCCTCATGTGTGACTTAGAATACTTACAATTTCTAGTTTAAATGGTTCATTTAGATAAACTGAACATAGTTCAGTGAAGCAATTATCATCTCCTTAAATTCAGTTATTTTGAGTCTGACTTTCTATAAAGGCAGACGAGATGGGAGGTAGCGCACTGATCAAAATTTCGAAATTGGTGTATTTCACTCTCAGAAGAATAATTTTCTCTTAGCAAACAGTGCACCATATTCTATGGAATTTCATCCCTGTCATTACTACTTGCATAAGCAACCAGTTTTGTTTGTTTGATTTGATTCTTTATGTCCCATCAACAATCTTTCAGTTAAACAGGGACAGGTAGGTCTTCCTGGGTTGAACCAGTACTAAGCTAGGACAAATGTGTCTTGCTCAAGGACCACAACGTAGTGACGCCGGTGAGGCTGTCGGTCTCTGGTCAAGCACTCTATCACTGAGCCACTGCGCTCCCTATAAGCAACCAGTATCTATCCAATGGGTTAACACTGTGTCACATCTCACAGCCATAACATGGTTCATACAGGCAAGTTCATGTAAAATTCAAGGACAATTCAAGGACTTCTAAAAGACTTTCCTACTGTTTTCAAGGACTGAAAACTTATGAAAATACTGATTTACACATTAAAATTCTACTTCAGAAATGCTAGACTGCATTACTAAAGATCGTTTTAGAAAATAAGTATAAAATTGTGGTGCCTTTATTTGGTGTAGCATATGCTGCACCAAATAAAGGCACCACAATTTTGTACTGATTTAGATCTCCAAGTGTTGAATCCTCCTAATGGTAAATACATAAAATAGTAGAATTCAAGGCCTTTGAGTGTTTTTCAAGTACTTTTCAAGGCTTATTTAATTTTCAAGGACTTTTCAAGACAGTCCTGTATATTCAAGTACTTTTCAAGCCTGTGCAAACCCTGCATAAGAAATCAATTACAAAGATATACTTACAACTCTGGGAAGAGGTGTTGCTCCAACTGCTTTACATAATCTTCTGAGATCCCACTTGGACATGAGTCGTACTACGAGTATCTTGTATTTATTACAGAAATGTTGTGCCATCTCGCCCACTTTACCTCCAGATACTATCACACTACAGCCTGCATCTGATATGGACTTTATTTGCTGAAAAATAAAACAACCAAAACTGATTAAATACTACTATTGATACTCAATAACTCAAATCCTGTAAAACCTGTGTAAAACGGCCACTCAAAAAAAAGACAAAACAAAGATCTTAATGACAACTGGTAGCTTAATGAAGGTCGAAAGTATTGCAGAATGCTTCTGCAATACTTTTGACTTGCATTAAGCCAAAATGGGTCTTGAAAACCTTTTTTTGGTCTTTTTGAGGGTGGTCGTTTAACACATGTTTTACTGTATTAAACTAAAGTAACTGCTTTGTTTGACTTTATTTGCTGAAAAATAAAACAACAAATACCAATTAACTCTGCCTACTGGGTAATTTTGCATAGTTTTTCTTTTGTTGTCTGCTGATTTTTTTCAAGATCCAACTTTTCGAAAAATTCTTTCAGGAATACCATCAGTGTCAAACAGTTTGGATCCAGATCAGGTCCAATGTTTTGTTGGGCCTGATCTGGGTCAAAACTGTTTGCAAAGGTTATCAGCAGATAGCACTAAATAGGTAAACAGTTAAATACTATATAGTTGATAATCAATAACTCAAATCCTGATATTAAACTAACTCTGCCTGCCAGTGTCGTCTGCTGATCACCTTTGCAAACAGTTTGGACCCAGAGCAGGCTCCACAAAATGACCGGCCTGATCTGGGTCCAAACTGTTTGACACTGATTGGTATTCCTGAGAGAATTTTTCAAAATAGTTAGTTTTGAAGAAAAGAATCAGCAGACGACAAAAGAGTATGTGTAAAACCTTTTTATTTTTAATTAATGTCCCTTATTATGTACACAATTACACAGGGCCCAAAAATGGCTTTGTTTTGTGACTTTTTTGAGTAATACGGATACTGGACTCACTGAGATGCTTCTAAAAAGTACCCACAATATGAGCATTGGTGAAAGTTTAACATTTCCAAAAACCTAAACTTAAGAAGAAATTCAAATCTTAAAACTTGCAATATGCCTCATTGGCAGTTTCAAGTTTAAGATCAATGGTCAATATTTTGTTTTGTTGCTTTACGTCCGAAGTCAACAGCTATGGTCATGGCTGGACGGTCAATTCACCTAACCACACTTTTTCCTGGACAAGCTTGAACATGCAGTTAACCAGTACTTCGCGTGCAGACTTTCGCTTGTAACTGACAACAACCCTTCTTGAATGATTCAGCGGAAGGAGGAGAATGATCCTAGAAATTATTTGATGATCAAAATAGATAAATTGACAATAAATCCGAGAAGCTATTGTAAACTGCCCGATTCAGTATTTTGATGCTGAATTTCTGTGGAAATTCAGCCTCAAAATCCTGAATTCAGGGATAATCATTAAAAACTTACACAGTCTGTGCATGTGTTTTTAGAGTAAACGGTAGGAAAAACCCTTGTACCATAAAACTAATTCTCATCTCTTGTCCGATATTGTTTGTTTGATTTGATTCTTTACATCCCAGTCAACAATCTTTCAGTTATGTCGGGACGGGTCTTCCTGGATTGAACCAGTACTAAGCAAGGATTAATGTGTCTTGCTCAAGGACACAACACAGTGACGCTGGTGAGGCTAGTACCTGCGGCCCTTCGGTCTCAAGTCAAGTACTCTACCACTGAGCCACTGCACTCCCTCTCTTGTCCGACATAACATTAATCTTACCGCTTCCATTAAGTTTTCTTCTCCTTTACTAAAACTCATGAGTTCATCAGCATTCTTGATCAAAACTGTACCCTAGAAATAGAAATTGCATTCAAATCAATTCAGATCACTTAAGAAATGAATTCTATTTTTGGTCTGCTCATGGAATCATAAAACTCTTCGGGTCTCTTGCAAAGTAAAGTAAAACTTTGCAAGAGACCAGAAATATCAAAAATTGAGTTAATTACTCATATCTACAGTTATATTATCATTCAAGTCTTAATTTTCAATGTTCACCTAACTTGGCTGTTTTTCTGGATATTTGAATTAAATCAGACATAACAGAGGTTTTGGAATAGCCAAACTGCCAAATTTCCGCGATTAACATCATGGTGGTTCATGTTCAGCGTCAAGCAAAACTCCAGTTAACAAACAATGTTATTGGATGGCGTTGCCATTGGCCGCTCAAATGGTGATTATGTGGGTGGGGCTTAAATTGATTTGTTCATGAAGGTATGAAGGACATCTCAAATGTAAAAGTTCATTTAAAGAGTTAAGACTCGCACTGGAAAATTAAATATATATTTATAAACAACCATTGAAGCACATATTCAATTCTATTTCGCCATAAACCAATCATGGCATGGTTCCCTTTAGTTTCCTGGTATTTATCATCATACTTCCTCCTCCACTGATAACTGCCGTAAAATATCAATGATTTGAACTCTGGTTGTTCAAAGTACCTGGTAATTCAAATTAAATTGGGGATTATTTGATTTTGAGAATAAGGTGTATTTATGATCTATATTAATAAATTCCTACCAAAACAAGTTTTGGGTGATTTAAAGAAACATTTCTTTAAAGCATCCAGAATATGTTGTGATAAAAATTAATCATTTTTGAGGTTATATATTATTAAATGACCATGATGAGGTTATATAATATTAAATGACCATTTCGACTACTTATAATTCGAAGTTTAAGCTCTGGTCCCGAGGACTTTGCATTCATGGGGGCCTGATAGTTGTTGCACTTTCCACCAAGCCTCATTAACAGACTTTGTAGGTTCTCTATATTTGAAGGATCCATTTTTTCAAGATTATTTGGGATATGCTTAAAAATATTTGGTTTGCCAAATCCTACTGGGAGGTTAAGTTTTAATTGTTTGGTTTCAGGTTTTACATGCCATTCAACAGCTATGGTCATGTCGAGACGGTCCGTTCACCTAAACACACATTTTACCTGGGCAAGTTTCATAAAGCGGTTAAACAGTGCTTTGTGCACATACTCATTGTAACTGACAACAACCCTTCTTGAATTAGCGGAGGGAGAATGAATGTAGAAAGTATTTCATGATCAATCTCCATGAAAGTATGGGACAGGGCAGGGCTCGAACTCGCGACTCGCTACTGAGGCCAAATAAAAAAATAAGTGTGTTTCAGGTATTGGGTCTGAAAATTTTAGGTAGGGTAGGCACATATTTTTATTAAATTATTTCTTTTTCTGGAAAAAAATAATTTTATGCATTTTGAAAAGGCATTTTGCCTTTCAAAATGCATAAAATTATATTTTTTCCATAATTTTTTTTTAGGTTTCACCAGTAAATTTAGGAAGGGTTGGGTTACCCTAAACACAGGGTGTTTTTTTTTTTGGGGGGGGGGGGGGGGGGGCCTCATTGCGCTACAGGGGCTGGTACTGGGAGGTTTGAGAGATGGGTAGATAAGCAGTATTTTTTTTGCATACATATGCTAATCAACAAGGTAAATTAGATACAATACAATACAAATACCTGTATTCAGCATTAAACATAATACAATGTTTTTAGCCTACATCAGCAAAGATACATCATCATCATAATCATGTTTGATACCAGAAAATGTAGCCAAATATTGTCAGATAAGGAAAGAAAATAAGTGTTAGAGATAAATGGCAAGACATCATATGAGCGTTCCTACCCTTAAAATTTTTAGCCTCAAAATGAGACTTTTTTGTGACCCCCATTGACCAAATTTTTTTCCATAGGACCAGATCCATGAGTGAAAGGTCAAAATTTCCAAAACCCTGAACTTTCTAAATTTCAATCTTAAACTTGCAATATGCCCACTAAATGTCCACAATTTCAAGATTAAATGGTCCATTGTCCTTAGATAGACTGAAAACAAATCAGAGAAGCTAATATAATCTCCTTAATTCAGCAATTTGAGATGACTTTCTGTGGAAAATCATCCTCAAAATCCTGAATTTAGGAATAATCCTGAAAACTTTCAACAATTAAGATCCATATTTAGGATAATTTAGACAAATTTATCTTATTACAACTTTAAAAAGGTATGTTGTGTGTAATAATTAATTATTACACTTAACATATGTTTATTTTATGGACGATTGTAACACTATCCATTTTATGCCAGCAGATTTGGTGCTATAAAAAACTTTCATTGATTGGAACTACCCCTATATGGAACAAATTTTCATGGTACTAAAGGTGTTCAAATCGACTAAGTGGTAGTTATAGATAAGTAACAAGGCCCGAGGTTATTAAACTTTTGTCATGCTCAACTCAACTGCTCATTATAATTAAAATGCTTTACAGACTTCTTGAAAATGTTGCATGAGTGAGTGAGTGAGTTTGTGTTTAACGTCACACCAACAGCTAAGGTCACATGGAGATGAGGCGGGGACAAAAATTCCACTCGTTACGAGTGAAATCTAGAAAGGACGAGTAATTCTTCCCAAAGCACGCGTCCTACAGGACGAGTGCTTTGAGAAGAATTACCCGTCCTTTCTAGTTTCACCCTAAAATATGAGGGTGAAACTAGCATTTTCTGAGTATTGACTGTGAAATCTTTTTGTCAGTATATGGGATGCAGTTATAAATTTGACTGTGTAAATATCATTTTAACAGTGATATAAGGAACTTCATAAGTCATAATCTTATTACTCCCTTTTGTTCTTTATTGAATACGCTTTTAAAGGACAAGTACGTGTGTTTGCAGGACAAGTGAAAATTGTAAGTCACACGTCCTCGGGACACATGCAATATTGAAATATTTTTGTCCCCTGTGAGGCCATGACTTACCTCTCATCCCACAGACAGGAGGAGCCTGAAATCAAATTTGGGACCCCTGGATACAAGGCGAGTGGTTTATCCACTACCCCACGGCAGCTTATCTCTCAGATGTTGTTTTTATCATGCTGATAAATGTTAAACTCAATATAACATTTATGAGCATGATGAATTTAATGTTCAGCTAAGTTGAGCATGAAAAGTTTTATAACCTCACTCAGGGGCCAGGATCGAGATAGGGAAAAAATGGTACAAACCTTTGTTTCTGTTTGCATTGCATCTAGTGGACATGAGTATACAGCTACTTTACAGTTCTTGGCCTTGGTGATCTCCCCTTCTACTGCTCGCTTAAACACCATTCCTTGGACTATGGAAGACTGTAACACTCCACTGCCCTGAGAAATAAGAACCAATGACTCATGAATAAACTCTGTATGATCAACTAAATATAAAATATGTTTGCATGAAATGTTCTTTTGTTTTGATTCTTTACATCCCAGTCTGAAAACAATTTTTTAGTCATGTCAGGACTGGTCTTCCTTGGTTGAACCACTACTAGCAGAGGGTAAAGTTTCTTGCTAAAGGATGCAACACATTGCCTCCAGTGAGGTTCAAATCTTGACCTTCTAGTGTCATCTGCTGATAACCTTTGCAAACAGTTTGGACCCAGATCAGGCCTGCCTGAACAGTGGGCCTTATCTGAATCCAAACTGTTTGACACTCTAACGGTATTCCTAAAATAATTTTTTGAAAAAAAGTTGATTTTGAAAAAATCAGCAGACAACAAAAAAGCACGAAAAATTACCCAGGAGGCAAAGAGTTAACAAACAATGGTATTGGAAGAAACCAAATCATATTATTGATTTGATGTTGTTCTGGAAAACAACTACATTTTGTCCCAATTATTTACATGTAGTATCTTAAAGGTTTTTCAATAAATGCAGAGAGAATGCCAATACTGATAAACTCTTTGACTGCTAGTGACAACATAATGTTGTCTGCTGATAACCTTTGCAAACAGCTTGGACCCAGAACAGGACCGACAAATTATCGGTCCTGATCTGGATCCAAACCTTTTGTAACTCTGATCATGTTCATGAAAGATTTTTTGAAAAAGTTAATTTTGAAAAATGTCAGCAGACGACAACAAAAACATGAAAAATTAACCAGCATACAAAGAGTTAATGCAGGGCTGTGGAATTACCAAGCCAGACTTGACCCACCTGGTCCAATTTCATTCAGAACAAGTTGAAATTTCTATTCACTATGGACAAGTACAAATGTATAAAGATAATACAATTCTATATTTCATATTTTGATTAATTATTACGAGTTCGCATGTTGCATTGAAAACATTGTGGATCCTGATCACTTCTAAAGCTGATCTGGATCTACACTGTTTACAAGAGTTAATACCTGATTTCGTACTTCTTTCGAAAGAGCAAATTGTTTAAGCAGCGAAAGGTATTAGCTAATCTGTTCTTTCGGACAAATATATTATGGCCATTTACTTGTCCCTGGACAAGCAGAAAATTTTACTATTTCCAAACCCTAGTTAATAATGTAAGTAGATGTCAAGTTATAAATCATTAATTGTATTACAACAAGTATAAACTTACTAAAATTTTGCTGACTCTTATATTATCAACATTGAAACCTCTTTTCTCTGATAAAATGGAAACTGAAACAGAAAACAAAAACATAATATTACAGTTTCAAGGGAGCAGATATATTAAACCAATTAATATTAAAGTGCATATGCTCTTATAATCAAAAATTTAAAGTTATGAGTAGAGAGCCTTTATTAGGTCACTTATGAAAGTAGTTCCTCATTATGTCTATTGCTAATGCATGGGTCAAGATAAGGCAAAAAAAAAAGTTGTTTGTTTCGGGTAACGGGTCTGAAAATTTTAGGCAGATTAGGCACAGATATATTTTTTTCTGGAAAAAAATATAATTTTATGCATTTTGAAAAGCATTTCGCCTTTCAAAATGCATAAAATTATATTTTTCCCAGGCATTTCGCCTTTCAAAATGCATAGAATTATTTATTTTTCCAGGCATTTCGCCTTTCAAAATGCATAAAATTACCAGGTAATTTAGGTAGGGTCAGGTTATCTTAAACACAGGTTGTTTTTTTATTTGGCCTAAACAAAATTTTTGAGCGTAAAATTGGAAATAATTTATAAATTAAAATTATTTCATTCTGCTTTCTTTTCCAACTTAAGAATTTGGAGAAAAAAGTTTAGGGTAGGGGGTAAAAAATTTAGGGTAGGTCTGGTAACCTGAACCACACATATTTATACAAAAATGGTGGACTACTTACCACATGCATCACTTAAAAGTCCAGCAAGAAAATCTTCGTGTCCGTACTGTTTGCTCATAACTGATGTTTTTATTGCTCTTTTCACCTCTTGTTTGTTCTTTAAGTCTTTCTGTTGACTGCATACCAGATCTGTAAGAAACAGGAAAACACTTTAATGGATACATTTGAAGAATAGGTGTGTGGTAAATTTGGTGCACTGATAAATCACGATATTTTAGTCGTGTTAAATAAACTAGTACTATATGACCGTACCATTATTTTAAAAATAATTCAGATTTAATTAGCCATAATGGCCCATACTCATACTTGCCAGATAAATTAACAGCAATTAAAATAAACAGGAGCAAAAGTAATTGCAAATACTTGTTAGAGTTGATGGCACCAGCTATTTTAAATGTGAACTTCACAGGTTTAGGTAAACAAAATATTTCTGCGTAAAATTATTAATATTTTCTTACCCATACTTTTAAGCATTTTATATGTTTTGGATGCTCAAAAGAACCGTCTCATTGAGACGGTTCTTATGAGTACCCACAACATGTTTTGGTTGAGAAATAAGAAAATTATCTCCCTGGTACGCACTCTTATTAACTGATTTAGTAAAGGCATGTGTGCTTATTTGCTTGGGTAACTATTTCTCCTGGTTGCCTCTAGCATGGCCCCCGAAATTCCATAACCCCCATCTCCATGAGACTAAAAACAAATTGACTGATATATCACTTGGTGTCGTAATCAAAACATCAAAACAAAATATCACTTGGTGCAGGCCCCCTAGCAGACTCTCATGAAATTAAAGGTTTTTTATAAAGGCTATTTTAGGCAAAATAAAGGTTGTTTCACTGAAATTCTAACAAAAATAAAAAGCAAATCAACGTCAATTTTCTAGTTTTTTTATTGGATCCTGATCTTCAAATCCTTGTTATAATAGATGATGGTATATAGGGGGTGCAGCAAATACTTAGCCAATAAATTCATAGCCCATTAATCCCAAATCAATTTGAAAATCACTCCAGTTGTGTTACTCCCTAGTTGAAAAACTCACTTTTAACAAAAGGCTTGTATTTAGCAGTGTTGGATTGAAAAATAAATCACATATTTTCTAATCTTGAAGGGGGTCTGGGGGTCCTCCCCCACAAAATTTGAAAGCCAAGAAAGCAGCAGAAGTCATCTCTGGTCATTTTGTAAGGGCAATTTTACCTTCAGTAAATGAACTATTGCTCCCACTTATATTGTATGCCATTTTAATATTTAGAAAGTTATACATATGTCTGTATTAGTCTTGTGTGTAGATATCAATGCTCAGATTTGACAACCTTAGACAATGACATTAGAAAATCAGCACATTATTCAGAATCCACTCGATAGCCATTAATATTTGCCATCCCAGTTATTGCAGTTGGTAGGATGTGCAACCCAATATTGGGAGTTGTCCAGGTTGTGCACTTTCTTTCACTAGTTGTCAGTTACTAGTAAAAGATGAGCATTGAGTACTTAGTAACTAGCAAAAGAATTTGGGTTAAGCCAGCCTAGAAAAAGAGTGGTTAGGATCAACTAGTCATTCTTACATTACCTCAGCTGTTTAGCATGAACGAAAAGCAAGAAATCATCCCAAAATCATTTACCTTACCTTACTCTTTTTTATTGCTGCCTTTTTTGAAGCCTCAGAATAATTGACCTTAAGACCACTATAAAGAGCCATGTTGGTGCAAGAGGTAGGTAGAAACAATGGTCAAAGGATGAAGACAGCTTTCTATAAAGCTGAAGATGTCACAGACATTACTTGTCAACATACATATGGTCTATTTCTTATGTTCAAACTGATCTTGCAAAATTTAAAGGTTTATTAATCAAAATAAAGGTTATTAAAGGTTTTTTCAGGCAAATTAAAGGTTTTAAAGGATTGCAACCAAATTAAAGGTTTTTAAAGGTTTTAAAGGTTCCACTAGGGGGCCTGCTTGGTGACACCAGGGAGGCTGTAAATCTAAGTTCATCAGATGAAATGAAAAAAGTCAATAAGCAATGCTTACTAGATACCCCCGCACAGTAAGAGTCAGAGAAAAACTTGTCAAGTTATAGTTCAAAACCAGCAACTTTAGTTTTGAAAAGAAGATTTCAGTATAATCTGTGCAAACAAAAATTATAACACTCCTTCATGCACATGTTCAATGTGTCTACATTGTATCAGCAAAGTATCAAATTGCTCCATTAAAAGCTGTGGTAGGAGTTGATTGGCCAATAAAGGCACCACCTATGCATATACAAAAGCCATATTAGGGAAAAATTGTCTAAGTTTTCACAGCTGTCATTTTGTCAAAAATTATTTTTTGTGAACCAAACTCCTTCATGCATATGTTCAATGTGACTACATTGTATATGCAAAGTATCAAATTGCTCCATCAAAAGCTGTGGTAGGAGTTGATCGGCCCATGAAGGCACCATCTATGCATATACAAAAGCCCTATTAGGGAAATATTGTCTAAGTTCTCACAGCTGTCATTTTGTCAAAAATTATTTTTTCTAAACCAAACTCCTTCATGCATATGTTCAATGTGTCTACATTGTATCGGCAAAGTATAAAATTGCTCCATCAAAAGCTGTGGTAGGAGCTGATCGGCCCATGAAGGCACCATCTATGCATATACAAAAGCCCTATTAGGGAAATATTGTCCAAGTTCTCACAGCTGTCATTTTGTCAAAAATTACTTTTTTCTAAACCAAACTCCTACATGCATATGTTCAATGTGTCTACATTGTATAGGCATAGTATCAAATTGCTTCATCAAAAGCTGTGGTAGGAGTTGATCGGCCCATGAAGGCACCATCTATGAATATACAAACACGTTAGTATGGAAAAATTGTCTAAGTTCTCACAGCTGTCATTTTGGCAAAAATTATTTTTTCTGAACCAAACTCCTTCATGCATATGTTCAATGTGTCTACATTGTATAGGAAAAGTATAAAATTGTTCCATCAAAAGCTGTGGTAGGAGTTGATCGGCCCATGTATGGCCTATAATAGCATAAGCATAAAACCCTATATTAAAAGCCATTTAGAACTACAAAGGGAAATAACTCTGATAGAATTGGCCCCTAGCCCTTACTTTTTTGTCTAAAGTATTTGTCTTGCATATATGAACATGTTTGCAAGGTTTGATGAAAATCAAGCAATGACTCTTCAAGATATTAAGGAAACAAAGCGTTAGGGACGGACAGACGCACGCACGGACGGACAACGTAAAAAAAGTATACCCCCTACAAACAAAGTATGCGGGGGGTATAACTAACCCTTTTTAAAAATGCTATCTAAAGTTTACAGATGACAATTTCAACTTTTGTTGCCATAATTTGTTTTGTTTGTTTTGTTGCTTTACGTCCCAAGTCAACGGCTATGGTCATGGCGGGACGGTCAGTTCACCTAACCACTCTTTTTCCTGGGCAGGCTTGAACAAGCGGTTAACCAGTAATTAGTGCACTTACTTTGGCTTGTAACTGACAACAACCCTTCTTGAATAAATCAGCGGAAGGGAGGAGAATGACCGTAGAAATAATTTCATGATCAATCTCCACGAAAGTATGGGACCAGACCGGGATCGAACTCGCGACCCCTGGATCTGCAGTCAGACACACATCTGTAGCCAGACACGTTACCGACTGTGCTACGCGGCCCGGCTTGTTGCCATAATAAGGCTTGATATTTCATATAAACCATCTAACAGCAGATACTTTGCATGAAGTGTCAAGACTTATTTTCCAAGAAAACAAATCTAACAAGATTCACAAAATTTGTCATAATTGGCATTTTAACCCTTCTCGCCAATATTGTATTGGTCCTGAAAATGTCTTCTGCTTTATACGTCTGCTGCATATATTCAAGTGCACTTCAGACTAGATTTTATTATGGAAGAAAACATTATGAACCCTGATCAGACTGCTACCTCTGTGAGCAGTCTGATCTGGGTCCATATTGTTTGCAATAAACTATAAAAGCTATCAAAGAACATAAGCAGATGAGATAGCAGACAAGAAGTTGTGAATGACGGGAAAAGGATTAACCCTTTGTATTCGGGAAACACCTAAACCAGCACTTTTGCAAACAGTGAAGACCCAGATTAAATGCAGCATAATACTGCATTTCATCAGGTCTACACTGTTTGTAAAGGTAAAAAAGGATCTTCAGACAAATACAATATTTTTGGTAAATTATAGCCCGACACCCTAGATACTGTACGTACAATGTACTATCCCAAGTTTACTGTATCAAACGAGTAGGAAGAAACCATTATACAAAGAGTTAAGGGTTAACAGCAGCTTTTTGTTTGTTTTAATGCTTAACATCCCAGTCAACAGCTATGGTCATGTTAGGACGGTCAGTTTACCTGACAACACTTTTTTCCTGGGCAAGCTTGACTAAGGGGTTAACTAGTACTTTGTGCACATACTTTCGCATGTAACTAACAACAACTCTTGAATCAGTGGAAGGGAGGAGAATGGCTGTAGAAAATATTTCATGATCAATTTCTACGGAAGTATGTGACCGGGCCAGGATCAAACTCCCAACCCCTGGATCTGCAGTCAGACAGGTATCTGCAGTCAGACACGTTACTGACTGTCCAACATGGCCCAGTTTAACAGTAGCTTACCAGGTAGTATTTCCAAAGCTTTCTTCACAGCAAACTCATAACCTTCTGTAACTTCAGTCACTGAAAGACCCTGAAATGTCAAAAAGTATGTGAGCAATTTACCAAATAGAATGCATGTGCCCTTCTTTAATATGGCAGTAGATATATGCTTTAAGGTTCATTTGGTGCACATGACTTCCAAGCAGTAATGTAAACAGTATCTTTGGTTTTAGTTCAAAATTTCCAAAATCCAGAACTTTTCAGATCACAAAATATGAACAACTTCAAGTTAAATTTGCGAAACTGTAATAAATCAGAAAAGCTATAATAATTGAGATGGTTCTTTTGAGTACCCACAACATATGCTTTGGTTGTGAAATAAGAAAATCACTTTTTTCTCAAGTCTGAGTCCTAAAAAATATTTTCTTGCCCAACTATGCATTAATCGTCAGTCTGTATTCACAGTTCTAGACAGCATTGGCACTGTAGCATTTGCTTTAATCCCACAATAGTGATGCTCTTACAAATGGGAACCAGTCTTTACCTGCCTAGAACTCAAATGTACCAAACTGATTTGTGTGCCACTGTGTCCTTTTCTATTATAGCAGCATATGAGCCGCGATATGTGATTTCCAACAATGTGGCATTTTGACAAGTGTAGACTCAGACGAGCCTGTGCAGCCTCTTGTTAAGCTTAGATATACCAAATGCTGTTCAGTCAGTAGTTTAACAGGTCATAGATTATTCAAGCGACTAGCAAAGGCTCTGATCGGACTGCGCATATGCGCAGGCTGATCTGGGGCTTTGCTGGTCGCACATAGCACATTGTTTGAAATCTCATGTCGCTGCTCATATAATGATGGCCATTTGCCAGAATTACCTGCTGCTATAATTGAAAAGGACACAGCTCTAGATAGACAGACAGGCCAGCAAAACAATATGCAATCTCAGCAAATTATGCAATCTCAGGAAATGAAACTAAAACAGACTATAAAATACTGTAAACTAAGCTGGTCTGGTTCCCCGTGGGTGAAATAATCTTATATGCAAGGGACAAATGTTCATGTAGTTTACAGGCTGTACTAACAGACCACTCTTTGACCCATATTTTTCTAGAACTGTGCTGATTGTAGGTCACAGAAGGGTACTTTTTACTCACCATTCTCAACAGCATTTCTGCTTGTTCCAGCAGGGCTCCAGCAAATACGAGAACAAAGTTGGTTCCATCACCAACTTCCTGCTCCTGTTGTTGAGTGGCTAACACTAACATCTTAGCCGCAGGGTGCTGGACTTCCAATTCACTGAGAATCGTGGCAGCATCATTGGTCACGAATAACTTCTCAATGTGATTGATAACCATCTTGTTCTGGCCTGAAAAAGTTGATACAGTTAAACCTGTCTTAAGTGGCCACTCAAAAATAGACAAAACATAGATATTAATGACAAATGGTAGCTTAATGAAGGTCAAAAGTATTGCAGAATGCCCCTTGGAGCAATCTGCAATACTTTTGAAAAGTGACGCCGGTGAGGCTTGAACCCACGGCCCCTCGGTCTCGAGTCAAGCACTCTACCACTGAGCCACTGTGCTCCCAGTTAACTTTAGCCTTTCTGTTTACTGGAAACCCATAAACAGGTACTTTGGCAATCAGTTAGGGTCTGCACTATACATGTATGATAGAACAATCTTCAGGTTCTGAATTACATGATACATCTTAATTTATAATTCGAAACTGTGTCTTTAACCCTTTAACATGTAGAGTGAACCATGACATGTTTAACATTTGACCCTTTAACATGTAGAGTGAACCATGCCATGTTTAACATTTGACCCCTTAATATGTAGAGTGAACCATGCCATGTTTAACATTTGACCCCTTAATATTTACAGTGAACCATGCCATGTTTAACATTTGACCCCTTAATATGTAGAATAAACTATGCCATGTTTAACATTTGACCCCTTAATATGTACAGTGAACCATGCCATGTTTAACATTTGACCCCTTAATATGTACAGTGAACCATGCCAGGTTTAACATTTGACCCCTTAATCAGGGTTCATACAGACTTGAAGAAACAAAATTCCCTGACTTTTCCCTGACACCAATCCAAATTTCCCTGACATAACCGTACTCGTCGGAGAAACTTGGTTTTATACAAACCTTTGTGTATAGCTATAGTTTACAGCTCTTTTTTCAATTTTGAGTGATTATTTTGAATTTCGCAAAGTTTTTATTCAAGCTTTTCAGCATGAGTATAGTAAATAACTATGTTTCGACAAAGAAATTTACAGATTGTCACATTATTATATGTTAAAAACTGCTTTAAAAAATTGGATGTTGACCTCTTAATTTAACCTCCTCTACAGCCACCCTTAATGCAACCAGTATATAGAGGAATGCATCTTTAGCTTCATAATAAAAGCTACAATGTTCAGAAAAGGTTTTTGACAAAATTCCACTAAAGCCCTGAATACAACAAATTGTTGACAATGGATGACACATGACTGACTGAGTGATCACAACAGCTCATTTTGAGCATAAAGAGCTTAGGTGAGCTAATGAGCCTAAACTGTTGACCTGGGCAGTTAATTGTATGATTTCTGAAGATTTTTAAATTATTTTTTATGAGTCTATGGGAGCAAATGACCCCCAGGGTGTGGTGGCCCAGGGGCATGGTTGGCAGGATTAACATAGTGAACTACTATGCATCACTACATAAAGAAGTTGTAGGCTTCATGGTATCCGAAGATTTTTTAAAAAGTTATTCCCCAATATATGTTAAGTCTAATGATCTCAGGGCGTGGCCAATTTGGACTGCAGGGGCATGGTTGGCATGATTTATGTAGGGGACCACCAAACATTGCTATTTACTAAGTAATAATAGGCTGTGAGCCCCATGGCTATAGAATAGAAGATTTTTAAAGTTTTTCCCATTATAAGTCTATGCAAGCGGCCAAACAAGTTTGCACACAAGATGCTTGATTGGCAGGATTTACGTAGGGGACCACTAGACATTGCTATTCATACTAATTATATACAGATAAGCTATGGGTCACATGGTTTCATAAAAGATTTTTTATGTTTTATGCCTTTACAAGTTTATGGAAGTTAATTAATCCACGTTTGGACCCAGGGGCTTGGTTGGCAGAATCGATATTGTGGAGCACTAGATGTTGCTACATACTAAATATATATGGTTTCAGAGAAGAAGATTTTTAAAGTTTCTCGCAGAATAAGTCTATGGAAGCTATTGATCCCCAGGGTGTGGCTAGTTTTGACCCCAGGGCCTTGATTGGCAGGACTTATGTAGGGGCCCACTAGCCATTACTACATACTAAATATATAAGCTGTGGGCCTCATGGTTTCAGAAGATTTTTTTAAAAGTTTTTCCCATTATAAGTCTATAGGAGCTGTATGTTGCCATCACCCATGGCAACCAGAGATCCAATCCACCTTATGTAGCCTTTCCCTCTACCTGATGATGTTTTACATGAAATTTGATCACATTTTGCCGATTGACATTAGAGACATACTTCTATGAAAATGTGAATGGACATCCAACGGACGGACAGATGGATTAGTGCCATACTTATACCTCACTTTCAGGTGAGTTAAAAAGGCAGTTGAGAAGGCAAGGGGAGCCAAATCCTTCCATCTTATATTTAAAGCAATCTAGAAGCTATCAAAATGATTTAGCTTGTATCCAAAATGTTAAGAAAACTGTTCTAGTCATTTTCTGTGTCTCATCATTTGATACAAACTGGAAATTGTAAAATTCCCTGACATTTCCCTGACATTCAAGAAAATATTCATTTTTCCCTGACACAACATAAAATTCCCTGACAATTCCCTGATCTTGAAAAAATTAAAATTTCCCTGACATTTCCCGGACGCGTATGAACCCTGTTAATATGTACAGTGAACCATGCAATGTTTAACATGTGACCCCTTAATATGTACAGTGAACCATGCCATGTTTAACATTTGACCCCTTAATATGTACAGTGAACCATGCCAGGTTTAACATTTGACCCCTTAATATGTACAGTGAACCATGCCATGTTTAACATTTGACCCCTTAATATGTAGAGTGAACCATGCCAGGTTAAACGTTTGACCCCTTAATATGTACAGTGAACCATGCAATGTTTAACATTTGATCCCTTAATATGTACAGTGAACCATCCCAGATTTAACATTTGACCCCTAAATATGTACAGTTAACCATGCCAGGTTTAACATTTGACCCCTTAATATGTACAGTGAACCATGCCAGGTTGAACATTTGACCCCTTAATATGTGCAGTGAACCATCCCAGGTTTAACATTTGACCCCTTAATATGAACAGTGGACCATCCCAGGTTTAACATTTGACCCCTTAATATGTACAGTGAACCATGCCAGGTTTAACATTTGACCCCTTAATATGTACAGTGAACCATGCCAGGTTTAACATTTGACCCCTTAATATGTACAGTGAACCATGCCAGGTTTAACATTTGACCCCTTAATATGTACAGTGAACCATCCCAGGTTTATTATATCTAACCAGATGGAAGAATCCATCTGTATTCATAACCCTTAATGCGCCAATCACAACAAAAGTCGTCTGCTTTTCTCGTCTGCTGAAATGTTTAAGAAGCCTCTATGGCAAACAGTGTGGACCCAGATCAGACTGCTCCTACATGTATAGGAGCAGTCTGTTCTGGGTCCATGCTGTTTGCTTGTATACTTAATTCATCAGTAGTGTTAGGCAATTATTTGCAGCAGACGACTTAAGCAGACAACATTTTCAGATGCAATTTTTGGGGGGCGCTTTAAGGGTTAAAGTCTTATTACCTGTAGGGCTATGCTTCGAGGATAAACCTAGCCTCTAGATAGAGACTAGTGTGAAATTTTGTTTGTTTAATTTGATTCTTTACGTCCCAGTAAACAATTTTTCAGTTATATCGTGATGGGTATTCCTGGGTTGAACCTGTACTAAGCAAGGATTAATGTGTCTTGCTCAAGGACACAACGCAGTGACGCCAGTGAGGCTCTAAGTTTCCCTCGGCCCTTCGGTCTAGATTCAAAAACTCTACCACTGAGCCACTGCGCTCCCAAGAGTGTGAATTAAAAATTACTTATCTTATGTCTCACCCAAAACATATGTTGTTGGCACTCTGACAAAGAACCGTCTAACAGAGACGGCTCTTTAGAGCACCCAAAACAAACAGTGGTAGAAATAAGCCAGAGATCTCAACTTGTCCGGCGGGCAACCTGAAGACAAATGCAACTTGCCCCCCACAATTAAACTTGCCCTACACGATTTATTAGTAAAATTCCTAAAATGCTTATAAGTGAAAAATGTTTGTTTGAGGCTTTACAATTTTTCAGTAATTTTAGGACAGCTTCCTTGGTTTAATCAGTACTAAGCCACTGGGATCAGTGCCTTGCTTAAGGACACAACATCACGCCCGATGTGAGAATCGAGCCCACAACCTTGTGATCAAGAGTCTGATGCTCTCTCACGTGAAAAATTGCTGTAATCAAACAGTTTATCTTTAACATGTACAGATATGGCTCAAAATATGCAGACACAATGGCAAATGGTGAAGGGTTCTTATTAGTCTGATCTGGTCTGCATTGTTTGCCGGAGAAGTCTGATATGTGTCTCGCCTGACAGTCTGTTTGCCTAGACCTGAACTTCAAAAGGTTCATAGTTTTTTTTAAGATGGCAGCCATGGCAACATCTTATTACTTTTTAATTTGCAGTGAACATGCAATACTTTAAGAAAGACGTGAAACTAATATTATTTCAAGGTCTAGAATTTCAGATTGTCCAGGGGGCAACCTTCTGAGACACTCAGCTTGCCCCCAGCAAATTCAACCCGTGGGGGGCAAGTGGGCAATTGCTTATTTCTAACACTGAACAAATGTTTAAACTGATGGATAAGAAAATTTTAACAATTTCAATTTTTCACCCAAAACATTTGTTTATTTCGACCTATGCAAACTTACCATGTGGCCCAAAAGCCGACCTGGTGGTCTTTGACAGCTCTTTGCAGGCATCAATATTTCTATACACTGCTTCATCTAATCCTGAATAGTGCTGAAAAAAGGAATACAAAGCATTTAATTCTATAAGACCTGCTTTAAATGAGGCCAAATAAAAAAATGTGTGTTTCTGGTAACAGGTCTGAAAATTTTATGTAGGTTAGGCAGCAGGTAGGGGTGGGTATCGCCAATGAAATCCGTATTGAGATATATCGCGATACGGAATCACCGTATCACCATACGTATCATGATATGTATCATGAAAATATTGTGTGAGAAGTTGAGGTCAATTCTTGTGTGTTTTCAACTATTAAAAACAAGTATGGATAGCTGTAACTGTTTAATAAATGATAATCAAGAATCCTCACAAATTTAAACACATCACCAAACATTTTGCAACAATTGTAAAATTGTCTGATGACAAAGCAAGTGATCACATTTATTTTATACGATGGACACAAGTCACACATCTCACTAATTTTATCTGACTGGGCAAGAAAACACAAGGTGACATTATATGTTTTGCCTCCTCATTCCAGTCACTTGATCCAACCTCTGGACGTTGCAGTGTTTGGCCCATTTAAGGCCATTTATAATTCTGAGTGTCAAGCATACATGAAGAAGTTTCTTGGTGCAAATAGCACTAGTTATCAAATTGCAGAGCTCACCAATAAACCTTACTTGAAAGCTTTGTCTGCCGAAAACCTTATATCTGCCTTTTGTCCTGCAGGAATACACCCATTTAATAACAAAGCTATTCCTGACTCTGAAGTTGCTCCTTCTCTGATCTACAGAAATGCACCAAGTGAGATTAGCCAGGAATCCAAGGATGGGAATTCTACTCAAGAGCAGAACTTTGAAAGTAACCCGCAGGATACTGTAAACCGAACAGGGCAGCATGAAGAAGGCAGCGAAGGGGGTCATCAAGATATAGAACAAGGCCAACAAGAACATGGGATTTGCTATGAGTCAGAAATTAATCTCCCACCAAAGAAAACAATGGAATCTGATTTTTTTTTTAAAAGATAGTTCTCTGAAAGATGGAACAGGTCACTAAAAGTGCTAAAAGACGGAACAGGTCACTCAAATGCTATAAGACGGAACAGGTCACTAAAAGTGCTAAAAGACTGAAAAGGTCACTAAAATGCTAAAAGACGGAACAGGTCACACAAAAAGCTAAAAAAACGGAACAGTGACCTGTTCTATCATTTAGCACTTAAAGTAAAATAAACAAAGTAATAATGGTATAAAAGTATTAACGGTATTTTAGCTTTTCCATCTGCCTGTTCCGTTGACTAAAACTGCTTAAAGACAGAACACATGATGAAAAAAGTTCTGAAAGATGGAATAGGTCACTAAAAGATGGAATAGGTCACTAAAAGACGGAACAGGTCACAAGATTGCTAAAAGATTGAAAAGTGAGCTGTTCCTTCTTTTAGCACTTTTAATAACAGTGAGCTTTTCCGTTTTTTTTTGCACTTTTAGTGACCTGTTCCGTCTTTTATTGACACGTGTTCCGTCTTTTAGCACTTTGTGTGACATGTGTTCCGTCTTTTAGCACTTTTTAAAAACCATTTTCTAATCAGATGTTCCGTTCCGTTCCATGTTTTAGTTACAACCTATTTTCAAAATTAGCTTTATCAGGTAGAGGAAAGATTTGTATTTATAGATATACTATAAATTTATAGTACATCTACTAACGCATAGAAAAATCGTTCTATAAATTTATAGATATCACAGAAGGATCGTCCCTTAATTGTTTTAAAATGAAAACCGCATTCTGATTGTGCGTTCACAAATGCGTTTAGGGTTAAAGATACACTGTTGCGCTGTTTATTCTGGCACAGGATGTGTAAAATGCGAAGAAAAAACATGATTGCTAGTTTTCCTGTTTTACTGTGTCTTTTTTTACTGAAATAGCTAATAAAAAGCGGAAATTTGTTCTGTGGAACAGAGCCTTTCTCAAACTCGTTTGTGGGCCATTTTTAAATTCGTAGACTGGTTTACAATTAATTAGATACTGCGGCTGACCTCAAATAAGTACGGTCGTCCAGAAAAGAGTTTTTTCTCCTGCCAATGAATGCCAATGTAATATGGTTTTGTAAAATGACATATCCCTTTTGGACATGAGTGGTCCAATTAAATATGTACATCTAACGGCTTTTAAATGAGAACCATTAAAACGGATCCTGATTTATGCCAGCCAATTTATCTGGAGCCCACTTCAAGGTTGCACGTGGCCATATATCAATTTTACTTGTTCAATGCGATACTCGCACGGACTAAGTAACACTATTTCAGAGCTTATTGATTATTTACAAAAATGTAACAGCAAGCTAGACAGTTCAGTCACAGTAGTGTCCATGCTCGCATGTGCAACCTCAGACTGTACTTGATCTTATCCTTTAACATTCTGAAAGGGCTTTTGGCAAAATGATTGTGCCAACCACTTACTTTTACATTAAAACTTCTTCAGCTCAAAAGCATTTTTGACCATGAAATATGTTCAAGATAGGGTAGTTTGTGCCATAGAGAGTTGATAATTGCATCAGATCCAGATGCTTTATAAGGATAATATTTTTGACCTCGTAGTTTTACTGCGGTCAGTATTCATTTTTGCGACGACGAATCATGTTAACCACTGGACCAGTCTAGATCCAGCCTCATCACGTGATCAAGCAAATTCAAAATTGAAGACATAAGTGTGGAAGATGATAAAAACTTAAAAAAGTAATGGGGAATGTTCACAAGTTTGGGCAAAATTAAGGACTTGTAGCCTGCATTGATGGTGACAATTAATGAAGACTGTGTTTTCTCAAAAAATAGGCATTTCAAATAAAATTAATATGCACATTATGAATTCTTACCTTATCGATGTTCATTCTTCCAAATATCGCGTTGCGGTTTTCGACATGCACGATTTTCACGCAATTTTACCGGGTGATTCTATAAATATATAGAACGATTTTTCTATGCATTTATAGATGTACTATAAATTTATAGTATATCTATAAATAAAAATCTTTCCTCTACCTGTTTATAGCAAACTATAGGATGGTGTTGCAAGTGCTATCGTAGGAGGACCGGTTTCAGTGATGGACCTGTTTCAGTGACCTGTTGAAAATGAGCTGCCATTTCCAAATGCAATGTTTGATACAACTGAACATAATTAAGATATGATATATAGGCATTTGACTTCTTATGGGACTGAAAATCCGTAGTGTACAAATAGGGGTAGTTTGACAGACTTATAATTTCCATGGCAACCCTAATTTTTGAGCATTTTTCTTATTACTTTTTTACCCTTTCCAGTTCAGACATACAACTTTGGTTAAAAGCAATATCTGAATGTATTTTCTGTTGTGATATGACTTCAATCTTGTTTTCTATCATTTCACATGCAATAAGGACTGATCAGCTAGATAGTTTGTGAAAGAGACTAGTTTGAAATATGTGGTGTTCTTATATCATTTAAATAGATATTTTAGTCAATGGGGAAAATGATTATCCACTTTTTACTTCTGAAAAACTTGCAATAAGATTGCCAATGTCTCCACAATTTATTAAATAGACATTCAGCATCTTCTTGCATCGTTAAGCACAATTTTATGAAATCAATTCCGTTTTACGCTTAATTTTACGCAGTTTTTTTTAACCCTACCCCCTTAGGCTTTACAGTATGTTTGTGCTACATAACCAGTATCATAAATGTGAACTGTATTTCATTATAAAGAAAGACCTTAATTGTTTCAACATGGTTTTGTCTTAAGTTGATGATAGTTAACAGGAAACAGATGCTTTTGACTGACTGATGTTAATCTTTTAACAATTAAGTGGGGGTCACTGAAACAGGTCCCAACCAATATCTATAAGGAAATATGGGGTAGGTCAAGATAAACGGTGTCAAATATTTTGTTTTAACTTTTCTGAACACTATTCTATGTCAAACATACTGTCCAAAGATAGTTCTAAAGCGAGCTATACACAAAAATAATTGTTTTCAAGAAGTTTGATAATCTGGCCAAAATAACCCTTAGGGTCACTGAAACTGGTACTTTGAGGATAAATTTGATGATCCCTATATTGGCTTAAGTTGTATTCTCTTTGATTGTTTGTTGTAGATTATTGTTAAATGGACTGTTGACTGACAGCGACTAGATTCGTTTAATGCTAAATTATTAAAATAAGGCGAGATAAATTGAAGAAATCTTTTTTAAGAAATCCTAAAGGATCGTTCTATGCGTGTTGGATATAATTCAGCCTGAACCTAGATAAATACTTTATACACCTTGCGGCATACTTGAGAAACTGTATTTTCTTGAATTTGTGAAGTTATTGAAATTTTGAGTTCGCCCAAAATGTCTCAAAACATGAGAAAGAGATCGGCGCTTAAAGGAAGCCAGCCAAACTCCAAATTAGTTCAAGACATGTCTCAAAATGAAAATGAGGAAACTGAAGGATCCCGAGAGGAGTGTAGAGAATGTAAAGTTAAACTGAGAGAATCTGACAGAGCTTTACAATGTGATTTTTGTGAAAATCTTTTCTGTTATAAATGTACCAGAGTTTCTGCAAAATCGTATGATGCCTTGTGTAAGGGTAGTCCAGATGAGGGAATATCGTGGTTTTGTTTGCACTGCAGGATTAGTTTTAATGGTGTGACTAAAATGACGAATAAAATTAGTAAATTAGAGCATACTCAAACGGAGATCATTGCGACTGTTCAAGAATTAAAGACTAAGATTACAAATGAACCTATGGGGGCCTCAAAGATTGAAATTGAAGAAAAGGTCAGAGAGGAGTTTAATGAGCAGAAGCGTATTGAGGAACGGAAATTAAATATAATGTGTTTTGGTATTGAGGAGAGCTTAAGTGTTAATATTGAAACCAGAAAAAAAGATGATGAAGTGGCAGTGAGTAGCATATTGGAAGAGGTTTTAGGGGATGAGGAGGATTATAATTTCAGTAAGTTGGTCAGAATTGGACGGCCAATAGCGCGTGAAAATGAAAGTGACACATTGGTATCAACTCAGAAAGGTATTAATAGTGCTAGTCAAGTAACAAGGAAAAAGATAAGACCCCTAAGATTAACCTTTGCAAATATGGAGAATAAGAAAAAAGTCTTAGATGCACTGAAAGAAACTATTAATGAAACCAAAACAGGTAAATATAAGTATGTATTTTTCCAACAAGACCTGACTTGGAAACAAAGAGAGACTGCGAAAGCAAAAAGAGTGACCAGAGCTGCAGCTAAAGAGGCCAAAAATGAACAGAGAATTCAGAGAGCACAAATGAGCTCTAGGGATCCGCTGTTTCGAAGGCACTGATAGAAATCAGTAAATCCTTGAAATGTAAATACGTTCGTGTTAAACTGTTAGTTTATTCGTTACAAGTTTAAGAGTTTTATTTTTATAATTTCTAGTCTTCTTTCAATTATTATAGGTGCTGGACCTGAGTTAGAGACAATACATGAGTGTTCAGAAAACGAAACTGACTATTCTGATATTAGTACCATCTTATACAGTGAAGCAGATACTTTCAGTAGCCCTAGTGACATTGATAGTTTTAGAGTTGAAAAATCAGAAATTAATATCCACAGTTTTGATGACAATCTTACAGATAGTACAGTTTTATATAGCCAAGACACATCATTATCATTTACAGATACTTTTAGTAACCCAAGTACGGTCTTATACAGTGATATTGATAGTTCTATTTTTTCTAGTGACAATGAGAGTTTTCATAATGAAGAATATATAAATAATGGGTCAGATATCCACAGTTCAGATGAAACTTCTACAAATAGCTGCAATGCATCATTATCAATGGTGGATACTTCTAGTAACAATAGTGACTATGAGAGTTATACAACTGAAAGCTCAGATAATGAATTTTCATATATTCAAAGTTCAGATGACACATCAAACAGTACAATTTTGTATAGTCGTGATACATCACTATCAAATATTAATGATATTCAGTTAGAGAGGGATAGTTTAAAATTATGGTATACTAATGCTGATAGTTATTTAAATAAAAGAGAAGAGATGCGAGTAGAAATAGAGCTCCAGAACCCTGATATCATAGTGATTTCTGAGTTATTTCCAAAAACTGTGAAAGCAACAGATATAAACTTAGTAGAATTCTCAATTGATGGATTTTCCTTATTCCTGAGTAAAATTGAAGAGAAAAGCAGGAGTGTAGGAATTTATGTTAAGGATAGCCTGTCTTGCATAGAATGTTCAGTATTGGATAATAGAACTTTTAAAGAATCATGTTGGTGTGAAATAGTGTTGAAAAACATTGAAAAATTATTGCTTGGTGCTATATATAGGAGCCCATCTAGTGGAATAGCAAATAGTTTGAGATTAAACCAACTGATATCTACAGCTATTGGTCTTAATTTTAGCTATACTGTGATTTTAGGGGATTTTAATTACCCAAATATTGATTGGACAGAGTGGACTACTAATCATAATGAAACTCACCCAGAATTTAAATTTATTGAATGCTTAAGGGATAATTTTCTGTCACAAGAGATAACGAACCCTACAAGGTACAGAATAGGTCAGATGGCAAATATTTTAGACTTATTATTGGTGGATAAGAGCGAAATAGTGAATGACATACAGTTCAGTAGTGGACTTGGAGCAAGTGATCATTTAGCTTACAGTGCATACCTACTATGTGATCCTGAAATAAGGGAGTCTGAAACATTAAAATACAATTTTCATAAAGGTGACTATGTTTCAATTAATAAGGAACTTCAATCAGTGGATTTGGGACAATTACATAATATGAATGTTCAAGAAAGTTGGGATTTCTTCCAAGAAAAGTTGCAATCATCAATTGAAAATCACATTCCCATTAAAAGAAAATCAAAAAAGAAACAGAAATGGACTGATAAAAAGTGTTTAGATGCTGTAAAGAAAAAGCACAGAGCTTGGAATAAGTATATACATACACAAAGCCAGAGGAACTATTCTGAATATTGCAAAGAGAGGAATGCATGTACTATAACTACAAGATCAGCCAAAAAGAAATATGAGAAAAATATTGTTATGAATATGAAAGAAAATCCAAGACTTCTGGGCATATATACAACAAAAAACGAAGGCGAAATCAGGAGTTTCAGATCTGAAAGACTCACAAGGAGTACTAATTCAAGATAATGAAGAACTAGAGGACCTGAAGGTCCTGGGGCGCTCACCTGATCTCCTTAATTATGTTAAAATAGGTCAAGGTCAACTACAGCTTATTTTGTTTTACCATATATGGAGGTTGCAGCCATTTTGGTCAAGTGACCTAAACAATCTAATGAATAATCCATCAAACAGCCCAGTGATTTCTGAGAAAAAGATGTTTAGATAGGTGTGTGGCAGTCCAAATGAGTGGCCTTGGATAAAAGGTCACAGGTCAGCTTGACATTTGGCAGTTAATATAAAACCATTGTCTCAATAGGTTTAACTATTATGAATTTGGCTTAAACAGTTATAGAAAAATGAACATTTTAAGATTTTCAACATATAAATGCATTAGGAATCAAATTTGACCTTGCCATAAAGTAAATCAAGGTCAAGCTAAATTCATCATTTGTGCAAACCTGGTAGGGCTCACATCCTCAATGCTACATACCAAGTCCCTAAGCCAATGGCCTTTTGGTTCCAGAGAAGAAGAGATTTAAAGAGTTTTTACCATATATGGGTATGATGGCCACGTCAGTCATGTGACCATAACAATTTGTATAAGTTTTGGCTAACCAATCATAAGGAGTTGTCATATGAAATTTGGTTTCAATTGACCAAGTGGTTTCCGAGAAAACTATGTTTTAATATGTTGATGGGACTCCAATATGAGCGACCTTGGTTGAAAGGTCAAAGGTCAACATTGACCTTTGACACTTATTTATAGACACTAGATTGAACATATCAAGTGATAATAATGACTTTGGCTTCCACAGTATTCAAAAAATCAACTTTTCAAAAAAATTCCCATTCAAATTTATTAGGAAGCAAACTTGACCTTGACGTTAAGTAGGTCAAGGTCAGCCTAGGATCATTATTTGAACAAACTTGGTAGGCCCCACATCCCCAATGCTGCATACCAAGTCTCAAGGTCACTGGCCTGATGGTTCTGGAGATGAAGATTTTTAAAGGTTTTTACCATATATGAGCGTGGCGGCCATCTTTGTCATGTGACCAAAATATTTTGTATAAATTTTGGCTAACTTATCATAAGGAGTCTTCACATGAAATTTGAGTTCAATTGGGCCAATGGTTTATGAGAAAAATATGTTTTAATATATTGAGGGGACCACAATATGAGCAACCTTGGCTGAAAGGGCAAAGGTCAACCTTGACCTTTGAAATTATTTATAGCTATTGTCTCATTAGTTTTAACATATCAAGTAAAAATAATCACTTTGGCTTTTACAGTATTCAAAAAAATCAACTTTTAAAAAAAAAATCCCATTTAAATGCATTAGAAGGCAAATTTGACCTTGACGTTAAGTAGGTCAAGGTCAACCTAGGATCATTATTTGAACAAACTTGGTAGGCCCAACACCCCCAATGCTACATACCAAGTCCCAATGTCATCGGCCTTCTGGTTCTGGAGAAGAAGATTTTTAAAGGGTTTTTACCATATATGGGCATGGCGGCCATCTTGGTCATGTGACCAGGACTATTTGAACAAACTTTTGTTCCCGTGTCCTAAGGAGTCTCCATATGAAATTTGAGTTTAATTGGCCCAGTGGTTTCAGAGGAGATGTTTGAAAATGTTGACGGACGGACGACAGACGACGGACGGACGGACGCCGGAGTGACTGGTATACTATTAGCTCACCCTTGAGCCTTCGGCTCAGGTGAGCTAAAAAGCTAATTTATTAAATGACTTCTTTGCTTCTGTTTTTTATTAAAGAACCTCCAGGACAGTTACCTATCTTTGATGTAAGATATCAAGGGCAATCAGTTACAAAGTTGATAGTGTCTACTGATGATGTGTATAAAAGATTGATGTCATTGAAAGTATCAAAATCAATGGGACCAGACAATTGTCACCCACGTTTAATGAAAGAAACAGCAGATTCAATAAAGGAACCTCTACAGATGATATTTAATAAGACTTTTAAAGAAGGGACATTGCCTGAAGTATGGAAAGATGCTCATGTTACAGCTTTATATAAGAATAAAGGTGAAAAATCTGACACTAACAACTATCGCCCAGTTTCGCTGACATCGGTTCCATGCAGATTATGTGAAAAAACTGTTAGGGATGTTATAATGAAGCATATGACTGACAATAACCTGTTTAGTGATTCACAATATGGTTTTAGGAATAAAAGAAGCTGTGTATTACAGTTACTGGAAGTTCTAGATTATTGGAATAAATCTGTAGATGAAGGTAAACAAGTGGACACTATATATTTAGATATAAGAAAGGCTTTTGTCTCTATTTCACACAGAAGATTATTGCAGAAATTAGAGGCATATGGTATTGAAGGTGAAGTGTTAGAATGGGTTATAGACTTTTTAAAGGGGAGACGTCAAAGAGTAATGCTAAATGGAAAGAGCTCAGATTGGATGGATGTATCTTCAGGAGTGCCTCAGGGGTCTGTGTTAGGCCCGGTATTGTTTATTATTTATATTAACGATATGCCAGACATGTTGAGGAAATATTGTAAAATGTTTGCTGATGACGCAAAGCTTTATTCAGCTATTGAGACAATTGATGTTAGATGAGCTTCAAGATGACTTATTTGATTCCTGTGATTGGGGTAAAGACTACATATTTCCTCTTCTAGTAAGCTAGGTTGGAAGCTTATAACAACTATGTAAAAATCTTTGATTTGGGGAACAAAAGAAGGTCTTGATCAGCCAGCTTCAGAATGAATGTGTTGGCTGACCACAGCCTTCTTTTTCCTGGTAATAGAAGACCATCTCTAACATTATGTAAACACATCTGGTATTTACATCTTGATTTATATATAGTTGTGATCTGCTTGTATTTTATAAATATGTATATAATGTATATTTTGAGGGCCTCATGGAAGATTAGTTATTACATTTGTCATTATTTGTATACACTAAATGTAGTCACCCTCGTTAAATAAAGCCTTTACTTACTTACTTACTTAAGACTGGTTACTGGAGCATAATATACAAAAATGTAAATATATTCAATATGGAAATGTCAAATATGAATACAATTATAAAATGACCAATAAAGATGGTGAAATCATATCAATAGAAGAAGACAGTGAAGAAAAAATCTAGGCATTCTCTTTGAGAAAAATTTGAAATTTAATAGCAACCAACCAAACGAGTGTTGGCAGGCAAAGCCTGCCAACACGAGAGTTGGTTGCTTTTACGATTAGACATGTTTTTTAAGTGACATACCCCACCCACGTCTACATACTAGGCCATAATTTTGCGACCGTCAAAGCAACTTCCGGTTACTGGAGCCTGGAGGTTGTTTCCGGTGTATTTCCACACTGAATACAACTGTCTTGCTAAATTAAACACTCAGAGCAATGCTTCCATCGCCACTTGTTAGAAATAAAACAAACCTTATTCTAGATGATCTGTTGCGATTTTTTCCAAACGGAAACCGCTCCGACAAACTTTTCATTTCCATTTCGGATTATAATACATGAAATAAGTCACGTCAATACTGCAGTCTTTTTTGCGACAATATCATTTCCGTCACAAACTCTTTTATTTTCGTTTGATAAAACGTCCGATAAAACATACATTGTATGGAAGCGATTTCCTTAACTTCCACTTGCTGTCAATTCATTGTTGCTGTTTTTGCAATCCATTGCGTCATTTAAAATGTAAATGACGTCACGTCATTGTAACACAAAGGACAAACTCCCCAACAGTTGCCAACGCCCCAGACTCGGGACCAAATTCGGAGAGCATCAAAATCGTATCTAAAATGCAAATATCAACCTGCAATTGGATCACAAGTTCATAAAAAGTGACAGAGAAAATAATTTGATGATAATGTCCAAAGCACATGACATGCACATCTTCAAACCATGAGCAAAACATCTGAAGAGTGAGTTTTCATGCGAGGATCCAGAGGGGGAAAGGGGGTCCGAACCCACCCCCAGGAAAATCACAAGTTATTTGGATTCTTATACCCCCCCCCCCCCCCCCCCATTGATTAAACTGTGAATCAACAACAACGGAATGACTGTATGAGGAGTTGCGCTCACAAAATACCCATGTATTGTAGAGGCTTGTTTAGGAGGGGGGGGGGGGGGGGGGGGGGGGGGGGGGGTAACAATATTCCTTGAAGTAAACAGGCAAGTATCCCTCATGAACTGGCAAATATCCCCATATTTTTTTTTTCCTGAATGTCCAATATCCCTGACTGTAACAAAATTATTGGACACAGTAGTAGGTCCTATACCATTACGGCGTATCCATGGAGGTAAAATGTATAGAGTAAAGTCGGGTATATTCGGACAGACAGCTAATTTCGGACAGCAACCTTGTTTGTTTCATATTTCAAATACTGGAATAAAAATAAATTACATAAGCAAAAAGTGAAACTCCTGATGTGGCTGCTTAAATTACCCCCCCCCCCCCCTAGAAAAGTTGGACCCCTCGATCCTTTGAAAAGTATAGTTTTCTCTGTAATAAAACCATTAGACCCCCTCTGTAAACTGTAAAATAAGTTGAGGACTAAAAGAAAAAAAACGTCCCGGCTGTTTTCTGGCCGTCAGACTACCCCCCCTACCCTGACAAAAATTCCTAGATCCGCGCATGGAGACTATGCATTCTACCAAAGATCACCAGCCATCAGCCAATTTAATGTGGGTTCATAGACGTATACGTGTTTTGCGTGCCCAAAAACTTACTCTTTGATCTCTGGATTTAGAGGCCATCTAAACAAAAAACATGCCATGTAATGGTGTTAACATAAGGTCCTCAATGCAAGAAAACTTGTCTTTGGGGCCGAGGGTGCGAACAGCAAGGGCGCTGACCGGCGCGGGCCGATCTGCGCCTTTATTATTCGCCTTTTGGAAAGTATCATATCTGAATTTGGTTCAAGCGAAATTTTATTTTCCAGCTAGTCACCATAGCTGAGCAAGCTGATTTGAATCTTAATAAGACCTTGTTTGTCGCATCGAGGCCCATATATTTTCCATTATTTGATACGGCTAAAATTCATGAACACTCCCATCCACTCTGGAAAATAACAAAGCATTATGTATAAACTTTCCTAGAAATACTTGTCCGGACACCCTGGAAAATCATATGACGAAACTGCAGATGCCAAAATATATTTAAGAACAGGGGCTAATATGTGTCCACCAGAAATACGAAATGTGCATGGTAAGCATAACTCTTTTGTAACCGCTAAACGGGAGTACTTTTACAAACAGAGAAGACCAGATTCAAAATTGAAAAGCAACATCATGCTGCATCTCACCAGGGTCTACACTGTTTGCTATGGTAAAAAAGAGCTCCAGGTACAATAATACAATATTTTAGAAAAGTTTACCTGACACCCTTTTTTCCATACAATGGACTATCCCAAGTTCGTTATTGTTTTAAACCAGAAAGTAAAAATTCATTAATCATTATACTAGCAACCCCAGCTGTTTTTTTAAGTGTAAAATAATGCTTTTATTCAATACACATCTAATGCAGTTTGTGAAAAGCTGCACAAAACAGTTTAGATTTTGAAGATACCTTTACTAGAACCAAAGTTACAACAATGTTAATACCCGGAAAATCAGTCATTTTCTGGAATTTTTCTGCTATACTGGATGCTAAATTTTAGTGTGCCGCGACGGACCCGACGCGTCGCAGAATTTTAAAGAAATTGTTATAACTTTTTTATTTTTCGAGATATCTTTATGAAACTTTCAATATATATGTATTTTTTCCTGCCCAGTTCATTTTTTATATTGCTTTTGCTATATCTCTTAAAACAAAGAAGCTATTCAATAATATATGAAGCACTTTTGTGTGTATTTTTTTTTTTCGTTTACACTGATGAAGGACAGATTTTAAAAATCATCTGTATATGGTATCATAGTGTTATAATTTATGCAGAACATGTAAATAAGCATAAAAGTATATAATAAAAGCACCGCAAGCACTGCATAATACCCCGCCACTGCTGGGGGCACCAAAAGTTTTTTTGTGAGATATATAATGCCTAAATAGCTACAGCACTGAGATAGACAGTGATATGACATCCTTAGTCACAATATGTAACCTTTGATGGTCAATATATCTGTGAAGTTTCATTCAGATACTCCATATAGTAAATGAACTACAGGTCAAAAACCATTTTTCAGATCAATCAAGGGCGGATAACTCATGAACTGGAAAGGTAAGGGTGACGGTCCTTACTAAAAATATGTAACCTTTGATGTTCAACATATCTGTGAAGTTTCATTCAGATATTCCATATAGTAAATGAACTACAGGTCAAAAACCATTTTTCAGATCAATCAAGGGTAGATAACTCATGAACTGGAAAGGTAAGAGTGAAGATCCTTAGTCACAATATGTAACCTTTGATGATCAACATATCTGTGAAGTTTCATTCAGATATTCCATATAGTAAAGGAACTACGGGTAAAAAAACATTTTTTAATTCAATCAAGGGCGGATAACTCACAAACGGGAAAGGTAAGAGTGACGGTTCTTAGTCACAATATGTTACCTTTGATGTGAAACATATCTGTGAAGTTATATTCAGATATTCCACATAGTAAAGGAACAATAGGTCAAAAACCTTTTTTCAGACCTATCAAGGGCGGATAACTCACAAACTGGGAAGGTCAGAGTGACGGTCCTTAGTCACAATATGTAACCTTTGATGTGCAACACATCTGTGAAGTTTCATTCAGATATCATGAACAGTAAAGGAATTACAGGCCAGAAACCATTTTTCCAATACGAAAAAGGGCAGTAACTCCGTTAAAAATGGACGGATTTTGCCCATTAACAATCCCATACCACTCATCGCCGATAACAATATGTATGCAAAATTTGAAAAAATTCCGTAAATAAATACTCAAGTTATCGATCGGAAATGGTGAGCACGGACGGACGGACGGACAGACACCGAAGGGTATAACATAATACCTCGCCACACTTTAGTGGCGGGGTATAAAAATGAATACTTTAAAACATTTATATAATGTGTTTGTCTTGTCTTTCACTCCTCTCTGTCCCATTTCACTACATATGAATTTGAATAAATTTAAGAGAACCTCTTGTTGGTGCTGATCAGAATAAGATGTGCAATAACTCGACTCCACATGAATGAAATATCTTGGATGGCTAAAAGCCCAATGAAACAAATAAAGTTAAAATATTTCAAAAATTGGATTTATGTATGTTAAAAATAAGGAAAATAGATTGCCCTTCTCCAAAAATTATTTCTGGAACACTACCAGAAATTCAGCCGAATGTCAAACGGTTTGGATCCAGATGAGGAACAATGTTCTGTCGGTGCTACTGATCTTTTGATTTGTAAGTATGTTAAAACTGATCTTTGGATTTATATGTATGTATGTTAAAATACAGAAAATGAAATTGACTTTTTCAAAAATACTTCTGGCCCAGTTCTGGGACAACAAGTATCAAACGGTCAAGGGATTTTTGAACCAACTTTCTGTAGGTCCTAGCTGATCTGGGTTCAAACTGATCTTTGAATTCATATGTATGTATTGTAAAACTGATCTTTAAAGGTATATGTACATTGTATGTGTGTTAAAATATGGAAAATGAAATTGACTTTTAAAAAAAAAATCATTGTGGAACACTATCAGCATTCAGCTAGAGCGTCAAATGGTTCAGATGGAGATTCTGTTAGTCCTGATCTGGGTTCAAACTGATTTGGGTTCAAGCTGTTATCAGTAAAGGTTATCAACAGACAACAAAAGTTGCCTCAAGCAAGGAAAGTGTTAATAAGACTTCTTTGTCATGTTTGTATTTCATATATAGCATCACTTTGCTTGTATTTAAGTAGCAATTGTCTACAGAGATGATGCATATTATGGGATGAAACCCTGTTTTAATACAAATTATTTTTGAACCATTTATAGAATTGCCCAAGAATCTTCCATTGTGGGCTTTCATTAAGGTGACCCAGTCTTGTTGGGTATTTTTCGGGATAAAAAGGAAGAAGAAAAAGAAATTGATAGAATGTACGAATTCTGGTACTGTCCGAATATAGGTTACACATTTATATATGTCTGCCGATGGTCGTTTCTTAAGTCTGTAAAAATGTCCAAATTTAGCATGAATCATTATCAAATTGTATCAAATTCATAACAGTCTTATACTTGAATGGTCAATTCATGATTTTCTGCAGCGATTTTGTGTTTTATTAATGCAGTGATAGGCAAAATAGACATTGCACTTGGCAAACGGAAAAATCTCCATGCGAGATCGCAATGCGTTTTGGGGTACTGTGGGAAAATAGAAAAAAAACGGAAAAGATAAAAAAAATGAGGAATATTTTTCATTTGAATATTAAATATAAGGGAAAAATATCAATATCATTTCTGTAACACCTTTTGTGCATGGGACCAATAAGTTTGACTTAACTTTTGGGATAAACTTTGATAATTTATTGACCGGTAGCTAAAATTCAAGATGGTGTCGGTTGTTTACAAGTCAGAATTGGGGATTTCCTTGAGGGTCATGACCTTTGAACGGCCGTGCGGGTCGGTAAATTAACTTGAAATACCACAAAATATACATGGTTAGAAAGGGAACAAGGTATAGAAAACAATCTTTTGTGCGCTTTGGTGATTTACCAAACAGTTTTCAACCGATTTTGCCTTGACTTTCACTAAATATAACATAAGTTTGGGAGGTCGTAGCCACTAAGCGCACAAACCATGGGATACCCTGACATCTCATCTGATTGGTTATGCTATTTTTAATTATGCAAATGACCATGCTTTTGTCGCATGCTAGTTCATTTGCATACACCGTCCTACTTTCGCGCCTAAAATAGCCACCATTCATCTCAGGTGTTAATTACCTACAATATCGATAATTACCTGTCAATTAAGTAATTATTGGAAATTCAATGACCACAAACAAGGTATCTTCTGAAAGCCCATTTTATTTTTAATTGATACATGTAAACACTATTTGGAATATCAAAATAGTTTTTATGCAAAATGGATATAGATTGCAGTGGTATGGTATTTTTCCACCATTCTTAATACAATATCTGGCGCAGCTGGGGTTGCTAATTATACAAAAGTTAAAGTTAAAGAGGATGAGCTGCGAACTTTGTTTGGTTTGATTCTTTAAGTCCCATCAACACTCTTTCAGTTACCTATGGACGGATCTTCCTGGGTTGAACCAGTACGAAGCTAGGATTAATGTTCTTGCTCAAGGACATAACACAGTGACGCCGGTGAGGTTCGAACCCGCGGCGACACGTAGTCTCGGTTCAAACACTCTACCACTGACCCACTGCGCTCCCATGAGCTGCAAACTAACAAAGAAGTGCAAGAGCATAGCCTCGTCAGAGCTCTCACTACCTGCTGATTGACAGTCCTGAACCCCTAATTTTGGTGCTGGGACTCTCCCCCAAAAAAAATCCTGGATCCGCGTATGGGAGACTGACTATTCATGCATTGATTCCCTGCATGGACCTCCTTTTTATCAAATAACAGCCTGTATCACAAAAATGTACAAATAACACCAATAAATCTTGAGCTTGCAGCATTTCAAAAACATGGGGGTCCCAGAATTTCTGTCTTTCTTATAGTACTGAAACGATCAAATTTTGATCATGACACCAGGGAATGGGGTTTTGGAATTTTGAAGCAAAAAACAAAACGTGCAGTTCGTCCAACAGCTTGGCGACCCCTTTCGGGTCAACTGTTATGTCCCCCATGGGGGAGAACGGACTAGCCCCTTTAGAGGGCGGGTCAGAGTCGCCTTCGCCTGTGAAGGCTGATTAAAACTGCCTTTAGCATATATTGGCTTTTTCCTTTGTATCTGTCTTAAGAATTCCATTTTCTCTGAGTGATGCGATCCCAAACGCGTCTTTTTTAAGAGATTCCACAAATGACCACTTTTTTTATCTTTATTATGTCTCCCTGTACTAAAATGAGCAGGGGTGTCCAGGGGATTTTGTCATACACTTACACAAAGTAAGTAAGGGTTCAAAGATCAGGAATCCAGTGGGACAGTGATAAACTAACAGTTAGACACCACAAACGAGAGCCAAGAGGTCAGCCCTTTCCAGCAGGTGAATCATTAGAGCCAAATGCTATTAACCATTGGTTGGTTGCAGTTAGGTCGCACCTATTTCATATTAAACATATAACAGTGACAGTTAAAAGAGCCAATAAGTTAGTGGGTTTGATTAGAAGAACATTTTCTTTTATGGATAAAGAATTATTTCTAATGGTTTACAAATGTTTGATTAGATCAGTATTAGACTACGGCTCCCCAGTGTGGAACCCAAGTACTAAGAAATAGACAGTTACTAGAAAATGTCCAAAGACGAGCAACGAAATTGGTCCCTGAATTAAAGATGTTAAGTTATCAAGAAAGGCTAAGGGAGTTAAATTTACCAACATTATATTATAGAAGAAATAGATATGATCTGATTCAATTATTCAAGATTATAGCACATATAGAGGACACTGACGTGGCAAAATTTGGCTTGGAGTTCAATGATAATAATACTAGGGGTCACATATTCAAGCTTCAAAAACCAAGGTGTAACAAGTCGTTAAGACAACAGTCATTTCCAGTGCGTTGGAATAGGTTACCAGATTGTGTAGTGGAGAGTGATACAGTCCCGAGTTTTAAAACTCAGTTGGATAAATTTTTGAGCGGAAGGCGATTCGATTTGGATCAGATTTTGTTAACCCAACCGGAAGCTCAAAACATTAAGTAATCAAACTGAAGAAGAAGTAGACAAGCCCTTTAGGGCTAACACCACTTCAACAAAGCGGTATGGAGAAAAAGAAAAGTCTAGAAATTTCTATGAAAATATTTGACGATGATGGCCGAGGTGTTCCGACAAGAAAACACATGGTCTGTCAAGAAAGGCTTTTTAGTGAATAAAACACACTAAACAGATACATGTAGAACCTGCAACAACTTAAACATAGGCGGTCTTTAAAAGTGAACAGCCAAACAAGATACAAACCCGTGCGCCTTCTTTTAACATTTGGGCAAAGCCCGGAGCTTTCGGAACGTGCATCGCCATGTTTAGTTTTTATTTATTTCCCACAATTCCTTAGTAACTTCGGAAATTTACGGATTTTTTTTGTTTATTTCCAGGTACCATCCAAACTCCCCAGACTGCATTGCGTCCTTGTTAGACTGTGTTACGTCCCTTGATATTAAATATAGTTCAAATTGTACCAATCTTCATCAGCGTCATCAGCTGTGTTTGGCCATTTAAAATTAAATATTGTCCGGTTTTTGCTTGACTGTACAACATTCCCGATGTTTAAGAATGAAAAACACATTATGGAAATAACCAAAGCTTCAACTGAATTATGCTACGGGCTGCATTTGAAACGGATACATAAATTGAAAGGAGAGTGATTCTTGGTCATCAACGACACCTTTACAACTGTATATATATGACAACAGTGGATCGATCGTTACAGTAGATACGCCCTACATTACACGTTTTGTTAAGACCTCGGGGTCAAAGTATATGTGCTCAAGAAGATTTTATTATTAACTTTTATGTATGTGTGCTCAAGAAGATATAAAGTATATGTGCTCACGAAGATTTTATTGACTTTTAAATGTATATGTGCTCAAGAAGATTTTATAAATTTTATAAATTTTAAATGTATATGTGCTCAAGAAGATTATACATTTTACCAGAAGTTTCTGGGTGTCCCAACCTTGGGAGTTAATACGAAGACAAGAAGAAGAGTTTGGCTCTCTATCATCAATAGATGAGCTACATTGTTAAGTTAAGATTAGATAAGAAAAATATTTAAGGACGGCATGACAGCACATAACAGCAGTGACCCATATAGGTCACTTATAACAGTAAACATAAGTTCAGGACCCCATTGGAAATAAGCCTCAGGGCTTTCATGGGCTATCCTGGGTTATTTCAACACTCATACATTTTGCCTTTACATCATCCTTCATCAAAATAACAAATTTTGTTTTCATTCATCTCTCGCACTCTTATTCGGAAGTGTGAGATATGAATGAGATATCAGTCATTTTCACCATTTATGTTTTGTGCCTAGTCAAAAAGTGATCTCTTATTTTATAAAATGCATAATTGTGATGATATGTGATAACCTAGTTCACTGTGATAATCTTAATGTGATATTTGTGCCAGATCCATTCAAATTCATCTTAAATTATTCAAATTCATCTTAAATTATAGTTTTTAATAGCATCAGAGATTTATTTAACTTTTTTTACTTAAATTATTCCATATTTTAAAGTGCTAAATTAATGTGATATTTAATGTGCTATATGTTTTTAATTTGCTGTTGTATATGTATGTATGTGTTGATTTTACCAAATAAACATCAATCAATCAATCTGATGAGCTTTTGACCGTCTGTTAATGTATAAAATCTCAAAACAGAGTGGCCGACGAAATCCTGCGTTGTACTGGTTACCTAAACTCCATAAAAACCCTATAAAGCAAGATTTATTGTTAGTTCTAGTTCTTGTACGACAACAGAACTTTCTAAATTGTTAACCTCGTGTCTTACAGCTGTTAAAAACATGTTAGTAAATATTATGAAAAGGTATATGAGAGATCCGGTAAAAACCTTTTTTGGTCTATTAAAAATTCAGGTGAAATTTTAGATAAACTTAAAGCTAGAGATTTCAATGCGACCAGTTTGTCTACTTATGATTTTTCTACTCTTTACACTACTTTACCCCATAATTTAATTAAAGATAAACTTATTGATATTATTGAAAGAACCTTCCAGAGAGAAGGCTCTCCTTACCTTGTATGTAATGACAGAAATGCATTTTTACTTCAGAAAAACCTAAAAATATCATGCATGGTCGTGTCAAAATGTATGTGATGCGCTGACCTTTTTGTTGGACAACATTTTTATTCGATTTGGCACCAAGCTGTATAGACAAGTAGTTGGGATTCCTATGGGCACTAATTGTGCTCCCCTGGTTGCAGATGTATTCATGTTTTGTTATGAGAGGGACTTTATGATTTCTCTTTCTGATGATAAGCAGGCTGATGTCATTGATGCGTTTAACACTACATCCAGATATTTGGACGATATTTTAAACATTAATAATGTTTATTTTGACAATATGGTTAGTCAAATATACCCTTCAGAGCTCCAACTGAATAAAGCCAATGCCTCTGATACCGAAGCCACATTTTTAGACTTGCATTTGTCAATCTCTAATGATATTGTTTCTACCAAAATTTATGATAAACGTGACGACTTTGATTTTGAAATTGTCAATTTCCCATTTTAGATGGTGCTGTTCCTCGATCTACATCCTATGGAGTCTATATCTCTCAACTCATTCGTTTTGCTAGAGCATCTAGCTATGTTGCTGACTTCAACACTCGCAATAAATTGTCAACTCAGAAACTTCTTTAACAAGGCTATCGGCATCATAAACTTCGCAAAACATTTTCTAAAATTTATAGACGATACTATGATTTGATTTCTAAATTCCAAGTTGGACTTAAATCTCTCTTGCGCCAAGGACTTTCCGAACCTGATTTCTATGGTGACTTGGTGTATAAATTGAAGAAGATTATTGGCTCTAATAATTTTCAGCGCAGTTCATTAAAATAATTTCCCATTATAAAAAGATTGGCTATAACATTAATGTATTGCAACAGACTGCATGCTTGGTAGTCAACCCAATCACGGTTGGCAACTTTGCTTTCCTCTTTAATTGCACGCCGGTGGGTCGGACTTCAGACTCTATGATGGTTCCGATTTAAAGACTTATCTATTGATGAGATGGTAGGGGCCTGATGCTTTGGCTGTTTGTTGGGCCCACCAGGGTTTACCTGTTGGATTTCTTTTGCTCCGGTATTCATTTTAATTTACTGTTGAGTCTTTATCCTTGCTTTATCTCCTTGTTATATCTTGATTTATATGTTGTAGGAGATGATGCATTGATAAGTTAGGGGTCTTTCATGCAAACCAAATATCTATGTGTCTTGATCCACCTCTGAATTAAGGGTGAGGTTGGCACCGTTAAACCGGTTTAAGCCCTCCAGTAAAATATTTTACTGACCGTTCCAAGGCGGTACTTCTTTTGTGGATCGTTTATGTTTTTGTTCTGTCTTGTGTTTGCGATGCCTTTGTGCGGGTGCAAAGATCAGGAATCGATACAATCAATACCACACCTGACCTAGGATACCAATGGGAAAGTGACAAACTCACAGTTAGACACCACAAACGAGAGCTAAGAGGTCATCTCTTTCCCAGCAGGTGACCACAAGGCACAAATAAACAGACGCACACAAAAGCATAGCAAACGTAAGACATAAAAACATAAGAGATCCACAGAAGGGTACCGCCTTGGAACGGTCAGTAAAATATTTTACTGGAGGGCTTAAACGGGTTTAATGGTGCACCAACCTCACGCTAAGTTCAGATGTGGATCAAGACACATAGATACTTGGTAAAGCATGAAAGACCTCTATTTATCAATGTATCATCTCCCAGAACTTATAAATCAAGATATAAAAAGGAGATAAAGCAAAGATAAGGACTCAACAATAAATAAAACTGAAAACTGGAGCAAAAGAAATCCAACAGGTAAACCCTGGTGAGCCCAACAAACAGCGAAAGCATCAGACCCCTACCATCTCATCAACAGATAAGTCTTTAAGTCAGAACCGTCATAGAGTCTGAAGTCCAAACTACATGCGCAATTAAAGAGGAAAGCAAAGTTGCCAACCGTGATTGAGTTGACCACCAAGCACGCAGTCTGTTGCAATACATTAATGTTATAGCCAATTTTTTTTTTATAAATGGGAAAGTATTTTAATGAACTGCGCTGAAAAATTGTTAAGAGCCAACAATCTTCTTCAATTTATACACCAAGTCATCATAGAATTCAGATTCCGAAAGTCCTTGGGGCAAGAGAGATTTAAGTCCAACTTGGAATTTAGATATCAAATCATAGTATTGTCTTTACAAATTAGAAAAGGTTTTGCAAAGTTAATGATACTGATAGCCTTGTTTAAGAAGTTTCTGAGTTAACAATTTATTTCGAGTGTTGAAGTCAGTAACATAGCTAGATGCTCTAGCAAAACGAATGAGTTGAGAGATATAGACTCCGTAGGATGTAGAGCGAGGAACTTCACCATCTAAATTGGGGAATTGACAATTTCAAAATCAAAGTCGTCACGTTTATCATAAATTTTGGTAGAAACAATATCATTAGAAATTGACAAATGCAAGTCAAAAAGATTCTAGATGTGGTGCTCAGAAAGATCCATCAAGTTATCAATGCTCATCAGAGTGCACTACAGAAAGGATTCACAAATAACTCATCACCTATGAACTGTTCCTTGATCCTGGAAGAAGCTATCCGTGAGCAGTGCGACAAGCATAAGCCACTCTATACTGCATTTTTTTGTTGCAAAATCTGCATTTGATGTAGTCAACCACAATAGTCTTCTAAGGAAACTTTATCACATTGGTATTGATGCACTTGGTCTTTTATACAGTCCCTACACGATTGAGGTACTAGGGCAGTGAAGTGAGAAGGCGCTGTTTCAGATATATTTCATACCAAGCAGGTGGTTCGCCAGAGGGAAGGGGGTAAGTACAGACTTATATAAAGTCTACCACGAGTGGAGCATCATCAGGATTGCTGTTGTTGAGGGTGGATACCATATAGGCGAGATTTGCTTTGCTGTTCCTACTTGTGCCAATGACTCAGTCCCAATGAGTGAAGAGTTACCTCCTCTCCAATCTCAGATATCCACAGCTGAGGACTACAGTATTATGGAGGAATTCTTGATACAGCCTGACAAAAGTGTTGTTTGCACCCTTATATACCTTGTGTTGCCCGTCCCGTACAAAGGGGCCGACAAACAATACAGTGATATCCAGATTATGGTTGCTGACAAGGCCATGCCAGATGTGACACAAACCATGCACATGGGCATTATGCGCTAAGCCAATAGTCAAGAGTTGGCAGTACAGGAAAACATCAAGAAGGCTAGAAGAACTGTCCATAGCCTGATGGGGGCGGGCCTGTATGGCGAGAATGTTCTAGACCCTGATACTACCATCCATCTTCTCAAAACACATGTTATTCGTATACTTGTTTATGGTCTGGAGGTTGTTTTTCCTACGGGTGTCTACTTGGACAAGCTGGATAGAGTTCATAAAAGATTTATCAAACAGATACTTTCATTACCCCCATAATGTGGCAGATCTAGCCATATATATCATAGCTGGAGCACTTCGAGTGGAAGAAATTATACATACCAGAGCCCTCAGTTTATTTGGCGGTGTTTCTCGTCTGGAAGAATCGTCTGTATAGAAAAGTGTAGCTAGAAAACAACTTACGTCTGAATTAAGGGTGAGGTTTGCACCATGAAACCGGTTTAGCCCTCCTATAAAATATTTAATTGACCATTCTAAGACGGTACTTCTTTTGTGGATCTTTCATTTTTTCTGTCTTGTGTTTGTTATGCCTTTGTGCGCGTCTGCTTATTTGTGCCTTGTGGTCACCTGCTGGAAAAGGGCTTACCTCTTGGCTGTCGTTTGTGGTGTATAACTGTGAGTTTGTCACTTTACCATTGGTGTCCTGGGTCGGGTGTGATACTTGATTGTATCGATTCCTGATCTTTGCACCCTTACTTACTTTTTGCATCAAAGCATATGGTAAAAACACCTGGTTTGTTGATATCGGAAAACTATGTGTGAAATACAGTTTACCGGTCCCCTACACAGTTCTGGACTGCCCTTCTTCTAAAGGTCAATGGAAAAGTGCAGTGCATAAAGCCGCCTATGCGTACTTGGTAGATAATCTTAAGTGGAGAGCCTCCTTCTTCAGCAATCTGGAATTTCTGTGTGTATCAAGATATTGGCCAGGGAAGCACTCTGTGATGCAGAATTTAGGCGGTGTGAGTGATGTTCCTAGAGTTCACACTAAGTAAGTAAGGGTGCAAAGATCAGGAGTCGATACAATCAAGTACCACACCCGACCCAGGATACCATTGGGAAAGTTACAAACTCACAGTTAGACACCACAAACGAGAGCCAAGAGGTCAGCCCTTTCCCAGCAGGTGACTACAAAGCACATATAAACAGACGTGCACAAAGACATAGCAAACACAAGACAGAACAAAAACATAAAAGGTCCACAAAAGAAGTACCGCCTTGGAACAGTCAGTAAAATATTTTACTTGAGGGCTTAAACCGGTTTAACGGTGCGCCAACCTCGTCCTTAATTCAGAGGTGGATCAAGACACATAGATATTAGGTTTGTATGAAAGACACCTAACTTATCAATGCATCATCTTCTAAAACATATAAATCAAGATATAACAAGGAGATAAAGCAAGGATAAAGACTCAACAGTAAATTAAAATGAATACCGGAGCAAAAGAAATCCAACAGGTAAACCCTGGTGGGCCCAACAAACAGCCAAAGCATCAGGCCCCTACCATCTCATCAATAGATAAGTCTTTAAATCGGAACCATCATAGAGTCTGAAGTCCGACCCACCGGCGTGCAATTAAAGAGGAAAGCAAAGTTGCCAACCGTGATTGGGTTGACTACCAAGCATGCAGTCTGTTGCAATACATTAATGTTATAGCCAATCTTTTTATAATGGGAAATTATTTTAATGAACTTCGCTGAAGAATTATTAGAGCCAACAATCTTCTTCAACTTATACACCAAGTCACCATAGAAATCAGGTTCTGAAAGTTCTTGGCGCAAAAGAGATTTAAGTCCAACTTGGAATTTAGAAATCAAATCATAGTATCGTCTATAAATTTTAGAAAATGTTTTGCGAAGTTTATGATACCGATAGCCTTGTTTAAGAAGTTTCTGAGTTAACAATTTATTGCGAGTGTTGAAGTCAGCAACAATGCTAGATGCTCTAGCAAAACGAATGAGTTGAGAGATATAGACTCCATAGGATGTAGAACGAGGAACATCACCATCTAAAAATGGGAAATTGACAATTTCAAAATCAAAGTCGTCACGTTTATCATAAATTTTGGTAGAAACAATATCATTAGAAATTGACAAATGCAAGTCTAAAAATGCAGCTTCGGTACCAGAGGTATTAACGTTATTCAGTTGGAGCTCTGAAGGGTATATTTGACTAACCATATTGTCAAAATAAACATTATTAATATTTAAAATATCGTCCAAATATCTGGATGTAGTGTTAAACGCATCAATGACATCAGCCTGCTTATCATCAGAAAGAGAAATCATAAAGTCCCTCTCATAACAAAACATGAATACATCTGCAACCAGGGGAGCACAATTAGTGCCCATAGGAATCCCAACTACTTGTCTATACAGCTTGGTGCCAAATCGAATAAAAATGTTGTCCAACAAAAAGGTCAGCGCATCACATACATATTGACACGACCATGCATGATCAAGTTAGTTACAGGGACCTACATTCTTCAGGTCAACAGAGTACGTTTCAACCAAAATGAGATCCATTCTACCTGCCAGATATGCCATCAGGACGAAGAGACCCTTGAGCACTTCGTCTTAGATTGTACAACATTGGAGCCAGTAAGACGACCTGCCATGGACGCTATACTCTGTATTGCCTATGAGCTGTTAGACCGCCCTCTGGAGCGTGACCAGTTACTCCAGTTAATATTGGATAGTAGCTTCTTCTTCAGTGGTTCTGAGGCCACCCTCCATCAAACCTCATATACACTGAACCGAAGTTGTTAGTGGCCACCTACACATTTTTGCGCGTGTTCAGAAATTAAACATTGTTCTTACAAAATTTTAATTCCATTAAGCAATTCAAGGCTTTTTCGTGACTCTGAAAATTATGCCACTTCAAAATGACTGGTAGATCTTGCACAGACAAAGTCAGAGTAAAGGTACATTCATTTCAAAAAGTCACACTTTTACTGTGATATAAGATATTCCTCAGATATGTTATCCATTTATATTTTGATTATTTTGAAGCTGTTAATAAGAGCTAAGATATAAGATAAAAAAAGAATCAAAAGTTTTGTGAGAATTGAACTCTCCGTTTCTTGGTTTAAACAATATTTTATTTGTAACTAGACATGTATATTACAGTACAAGAATAACATGGTACAGGATCTGACAGTAAACAAATGCTTATATTATAAGTCATCTCCTGCTACAAGTTGGATCGTACAATAGTACATACATACAATAGTGTCAGCAAATATATGTGATAAATACAAGCTTGAAAACAAAAATAAAGAACAAGTGGCAAGTAAAAAAATTAATCTCAAAGTTAAGCTTCAACTGCTAGTTGGTATGTTTGTATTACTTATGGTTAGCTTTATGTGAAGAGAGACATAAAGGCAGTCACTATTAGCAGCTTAATCAAAGAGTTTTAGCCTAACCATGCAATTTGCATATCAACTTTGCATTGCTCTGCATGCTTTATTATCTGTGGCATGGCATTGAAATTTTCAAGCTGTATTGTGTTTTGTCACAAATGTGTACATGAAATAAAATGCTTATAATGATATTAGTATTTGCAGTTAATTATTTTCGAAAATATCGGAAAATGTAGACAATTAGCTTTTTTTTTAAAAAAAAAATCATAAAAAATCGTTCATAAGCAAAAATCAGGGGTTTGGTGTTTTTTCAAGTCGACTAGAAGGGTTTGATATCACCTGTACTTCAATTTGAAAATAATGCCCTCAAAACCCTTATATTCTTCAAAAAATTAGATTTTTGCATTTTTGAACCCAAAAATTGTGAAGCGATAGAAAACTCTTTCAAAGCACCAGTTAACTTTAGTCTATAGAAATGCACATACCATATTTGGGCAAAAAATCATTTCAATAACATTAGCGCTAAGTCAGAAAGAATAAAATTTGAAAAGTGGCCACTTAGAACTTAGGCTGCTGTCCGTTCTAAGGCGGTGGTTCTGTTGTTGTTGACTTTTTGTTTATTGTAACTCCCATTGTGGGAGTCTGTAATTGTTCTTGTTTTGTTGTACGTTACTTTATGTCCATTCTAGTATTGCAATCATCTTGATGGGGAAGAGAGAGCTGGTTGCTTTGCTTAATTTGTCTTCCTGGTGTCTTGTGATGGTTGAGCGGCTCTTCCTCGAGATGCCTCAGGCTTGTCTGCGGTTTGTGATTGTGGTATTTCCTGATCATACTCACTTACTATTTTCGTTTTATTGTAGAGACCTCTATATGCATACCAGACGTCTTTGTCACACGATACTATAAACTTTCCCTGATCCCCAAATAAAAAAAAATACTGCTATGTCTGGAAAAAACAGCACTTGAGATTTTAATGCACATACTCGCCAGAGCCATCGCTTCTCGCAAACTCAAAATATGAACGTATATGAAGACTCAGATTAACTGTTATGCTTCTAGCCCCGCTGGATACAAGTACATGGTCGTCTAAAGAAGACTTCTTGTTATGCATTACTTTGTGTCCTTTCTAGTCTTGCAATCGTCTTGACGAGGAAGAGAGTTGGTTGTTTTGCTTTAGTTGTCTTATGTTTTGTTACTGTAAATGTTCTGTGGCTCTTCCTCACGGTGCCGTGGGTTGGTTTACAGTGTGTGATTGTGGTATTTCCTGATCATACTCACTTACTTTTTCTTATAAATGCCTGTAATTATTGGCATTCAATTATACATGCGGCTAGGGCAGTGTACAGCAAAAGGTACAAGCTCGCATGTGCGCCCATCGAAGACTCAGATTAGGCTGCGCTAAAATTACCTGATAAAGAACAAAAAGGCACTATTTGAATTCATCGACGACAATTTGTCGTTTGTTAGTATCTAATCAAACTTATATTACTTCTTGAATCAGGTAAAAAAATGTAAATTAAATAATCAACATGATCAATGGTGCTATTTTAAAAACTTTGGACGAGATTTCGAATAAAAATGATAAAAAATGCATTACATTCATCTTTAAGCTGTTTGTTTTTCCGGTAGACCTTGGTTTAAACATATTTTATTTGAATTCTTTGTACATAGAACAACATATAAAGACATACAATAATATACATTATATAAATGGGATTCAGAAGAAAGTTTTTAGACTTATGCGAATATGTATCCGTAGGCCTTCTAACTTCTATTGGAAAACATGCAAAACATCATACATACATACATACATACATACATACATACATACATACATACATACATACATACATACATATACACGCACGAACGCATGCGCGCAATTCACCACCAATAGCGAATGCACCCACTTTATAGTGAGGATTGATTTCAGTAACGGCCTTTCTGGCGAATACGAAGGCAATAAACGTAATAAAATCGACAAGACATAATAGAATAATGTGTAAACAATTTACAGAGGACTTAATGTACAATTCAGGATACCTGGTATGCATCATAAAGTCATAGCTTCTGTTATAATGAATATAGTTTGTGACTTATTTCAACAGCAAACATTTGATTTTATTTCAGCGGATTTGATCACACTTATCTAAAGGGGTCTTTTAATGTCTTTTTTTAATACTTTCTGAGTATTTTCAAAAATCTTTGCGCACTGTCGATGTATTTCCGTGACTTTGTCCCGTCTTTGCATGTCTTTGCTTAAATAATTTATATTCATCGTAAAATAGAAAGAAAAACATTAAAATGACATAATGTCTGGAAGCCAATATAATGTATATTCTTTCGAGATAATGTGTAAGCATTTGACAAAGGACCTTCTTACGAAACACTAGCAAAAGGTTTTGGATTATTGGAACAGGCTAGCCCGAACCTTGTCGAACCAGGCCCGAACCTCGCCTCATCGCAAGCAGTAAGCTGTAATGTTTTTGTGTTTTTGAACAGGCTGACCCAAACCTCGACTTACCCCACCCGCCCGTCTAACCTACCATAACCAACCCGTTTTTTACTCGGATACGAGTTGACCAAAGCTCAGGAGCGAGTTGACCAAAGCTCAGGTACAAGTTGACCAAAAATGGGTACGAGTTGACTTAGGTACGAGTTGACCAGAAACACATGTGGGAACCAAATATAGAGTTGGTAAAATGGTTTTCTTTGATATATATTTTACAGTCTTGTAAACCGAACCCCGTAGAAGTTATGACTTAAGGTCACTACTGACACAAATAACAATAACTCTTGCATGACTAAACGCATTTTCCCAAATAACTTCAATATTTGTTACTGTATTTACCCGAAACTTACTGAGATAAATGGACTTGATATGCCAGACGCAATTAAAATGCTTTAAACTATCTACATATATCAGTAAGAGTTACTGCCCTGTTTATTATTTTACCATTGTTTCGTATGGGAAAACTGTAGTAAAGTGAGTAAAAGCTCAATAACTTGTTAAAAAGTTACTAGCTGAATTGGGTGAAAGCTGTTATGAACCATTACTCTGTCAAATTATAGGTCAAAAGTCGTTTCTGCCACATTTTTTTTTCAAACACTGATGATGAGTTATTGCCCCCTAATGTAAAAATTAACATAATTTTTTTTTCGAAAATCAAATTTTCTCCTATAACTTGCTTACTAGGGATCAGATTTAGTAAAAGCATATACAAGATATTTGGTTTGATAGAATGATCTCTACATCTGTTAACTTAAATGATAAAAGTTTGCATCAAACATGAGTTAATGTCCTTGATTTTGCATTTTGAGGTGAAAAAAAAATCAAAATAGACATTATGTATGCGTCAATGACCCCAAAATATTGAGCAAACATTGAATAACCCTACTGTGTTTATAAATTTCGATGACGTCTCCAATTGTCTTTATATATCAACAACAGAATTGCATGTTTTAAACTATTCGTGCGATTTTTATCTCTTGCATTGCGTCAGAGTATTAATCATGAAAAAAAGTGGATTGGGTAACAATATATATTTAGTTCTTAAAATAAGCTTTCTTTTATTAGTCAATCTTCGCAAATCTAGTTTCTACATATACAGATAGCACCAATGCATTATTAAAAAAAGCCTTTGGTCTGTTGAAAGTACTGTAAGTTTATTCCTTGTTATGCAGTTAAAAAGTTACAAAATTGAAATTGCATTACATTGGTAAGGGATAGTAATCATGAAATATCTCTTTTTTAAGGCGGTGAAAATTGCTCAAATTTCACACTGATTCATCTCACCAAATGATGTTTATGCTATACAAGTTTCACAAATATCTATTTTTTGGAATTGCCTAAAACATTTAAATAATTAGTTGCCGAACGTAAAAATTGCAATAATTTTGACTATACTTTTTAATGAAAAAGTTGGTCGGTAAATATACAATGGCTAGATTCATATCAATAAACCATCCTAGTATTTTTAAAAAAAATATTTGTTTTATATAATTATTAATAAAATGAAACAGCAAATTACAGAAAATGAATAAAATTTATTTTTCGGAAAAAATAATTGCCCAGGTGGCAGTATAGTGACCTTAAAGACATAGAAATCTTAGCAATAATACTGGTACCACTCATATGACTCTCTCCAGGGGTCATACTGCGCAGATCAAAAGGACAGTCATAATGAGGTGATTATGACTTCCCTACAGGGGCAATAAAAGTGGTCCAATGAAGGGATTAGGTAATTTATGATAAAATATTGTTTTTTACCTAAGTGAAAGAAATTGTGTTGTATACAGGTAATTACCCATTTGAGGACCCTTTAATTTTGTGAGACATTGAAACTGTCCCTTATCAGTTAATCCTTTAATGATCTCTATTGGACAGTAATATAAGAAAGGGACGTAATGCAGTCTTTTATCCGACTATTGGGGAGTTTGTAGCGGAAATAAACGGAAAATATCGGAATATAACGGAGGTTACCGGAAAAAAGATCGAAGTGCGCATGTTTGGTTTTACACATGAGCAGTTGCAGGTTTCCGGAAAATATATTTATTTGGAATTTTGAGACACTCGTCTTGCAAAGTCATCTATATCTGTGTCTTTTTAAAGAATATGAAGAGACCTCGTAATGCTGATTGTGGAAAATTACGCAGACCTATTAAAAGGAGTAAAATAAGCGAAGGTTTTTACGGAAGGTGAGTCCATTTTCAATATGGCAGCGCTAGGATTTCAGAAAAAAACATCATTTCGATAATTTTTGGATCGACATCTTCATCCAGACCTCTGTTTGAGGACTCATCAAAACACGCATTTCTTAATAGTACAGGTCAGCTATTGATCTGTTATGGGATCTACATGCAAATATTGTGGGAATTCTGAAAATGGTTACTGTGACAACATTGGTAATCAAATTCTAGCAGATTTTCAGAAATGACATGAATGAGTCAGACCTTTGTGTGCTGTATGCAGTATTTATCAACATTCCTTGCAGTCGCACTGCAGTCTGTTCAAGCAACTAATCCTTGTTGCAGTTGCACAACCAATTGCAATCATTTCATTTTCAACTTCTTTGTGGGACATCCATTCTCTTAAACATTTAAACGTCTTTCTTTCTTTATATACTGCCAGACCCTCTTTCGAGTATTATCGGCAGGTGTACTTTGTACACTCTGGGTTGCAGGATGAAAGCCTACAAGTAACCATATCGAAATTACCATAGGGTTCTTTAACCTTCACAAGGGGTGACTCTCCCTGAACAGGGGACATCCAGTTGTCCTGATCTGAAGGACGATGCACTTATCTAGTGTCATTCCTGCAAATTACACTATAGAAAGCGTGTTCGGACACCAAAATTTTCCTCACCGGGAGCAGGGATCGAACCTGAGACCTCTAGCACCAGAGGCAAGTGCCTAACCACTGATCTACCACACTTCATAAGTTCATACACATCACACCCTGATAAAGAAGCCTTATTTAATGTCGCTAATAATGAAAAGGATAACATTAGCTCACAAGCTATTCTGCGACATATCAATATCTTTAACAAATTCTTACCTGCCTTACTCTATCTTCCTAGCACAAACCAGAGCTGTCGGTAATGCAGGATTATGCGTAGGGATGGGTATCGCCTCTGAAAACCGTATCGTGATAAATCGCGATTTTTGGGTTTGTATCAAGATATGAATCACGATATACCGCAAACCTTAATAACAGGTGCATTTGTGGGAGGGGTATTTTCTCAGAACTGACTTTATTCAACATCAATGGCAATTGAATCTCACGCTAGCATAGATCGATCGCAAACACAGCATGAACATTTGCAACGTTTGATGATTCATCGAAATCCGATCCTTCAAATTCGCTATCTTACGAGAAATCATTAAATAAAGAGAGAATAGAAGTGCCAGGGAAATCCTCCTCTTAGCCAATGGTATTAACGTTTTGCACACGCCCGTTTTGTTTATCATAGTTACCAGCTTTTCATTGGCTGTCGGACATCCCGCTTCTATTAATTATCAAGCGACATAAAGTTAATATTGACATGCAAATAAAATACAGCTCGAAATGAAAGCAGATAAACTATGCTCCGAAAATTGACGGAGTTTGTCGAGTGTACCGGTACGTCAAAAGCATATCGCGATACGTATCTCAGGACTCCTAAATCGAGATATACCGGTATACAGGTAATATCGCGCACCCCTAATTATGCATACTGCAGAGCTCTCACTAGGATTTTGAAAACAGGAGTTCAGGACTCCCATCTGGCAAAAAGTAGGAGTCCCACTGGAAAAAGTGGGAGTCCCACTCAAAAAAATTGGAGTCCCACCAATTTGTGCATACTGTATATCTTTTCCATTTTAGCCGAAAGTGATACATTTGAATAATTTTTAGATTGACTTATTTTAACCCTTTAAGCATTAATGGATTGTTCCTACTTAACAAAACAAAATATTTTGGTATTTCTTTCATGTAACCTCAACACCAGTGCTTGCACTAACTTTTTGAAACAGGAAGTCATGACTTCCAGCCTTTGAGGTTTGGAAGTCACAGGCCTAATTTGTGGAAGTCAAATTGTGCGAGTAGTGCCAAAAATGCTACTCTATCTTTAAAGTGTGATGTTGTTTGCAATGCTTAGTTACATGTACACAGGTTTTTGTGTTTATTTTTAAACATGTTTATGTTCAACTCTTTGTTAAACAATGTAAAAGCTGAAACTGATGAAATATACTGCTCTTTACTTTTTATCGTGTCCTTCTGATATCTATTCAATGGTCCAAAGTTATCAAAGAGGTATGAGCAAACCTTGTGGACCCAGATCAGACTGTCCCTAATGGAGAAGGGTCATTAATTGACTATTCCTAAGCAATGGGTTTCATTTTTCTTGTTTAAAGATAAGTGTTTCAGCAATATTTGTCTAGCATCCAATGCCTCAAGATTGTGAACCCTGATCAGTTTATTCTATTAGAAGTCTGATCTGTGTCCGCAATTTTGGGACCCTGGAGGAAAATAGATGACATATGCAGTCACACAAATTCTATTACAAATATGGCAGCTATATAGCATCTCCATGACTTAAGCCAAGTTAAGGCCTTAGTTTATCCCTCCCTAAAGACTTTAAGGGGGAGAGTTGGGATGTCCCTTGGTTTCTGAAAAATTTCAGCATAGGTTCACCTTGCCAGAGCACTTTCAGTTTATTATTATTATTTTTTATTTTTTTTTGGGGGGGGGGGGGGGGGGGGGGTGGGTCACCCGGGTGGGGGCTGTAAAAAGGACTGGGTAAGAAAGGGAGAACAGGCAAGTTTGGCAAGATTTCCCTTATACTAAAGAAATCTTTCTTGCACTGTAATATATTGCTAGAATTTATTTGAAACTCAAAAAAATAATTGCTTTGATGCCAGGCCAATTAGCCTTTGCATAATTATTTTTTAAAAGCTCAACTTGTTTCCAAAAATCTGCAAATTTAAAATAACTCACAAAAATATTTAAGTCAAAGTTGCTAGCTCTTTATGGTGTTAAAAGACCTTGCTTTTATTGCTTAAAGTTATCTCGGTTATGATACTAAAAACACAGACTCCTAAATGCACAGTTACTGTCTCGTAATGCAGGCCTAGTGGGTGGGGTAGTTACGGAGATTGATGTGTCAGATTTTTCTCATATTTTAGCATTCGATTCCAGAAGAAAAACATCATGCCCACTGCAGAAATGTGAAATTATGTATGAAAACATTGTTCTCTCGTTTTTCAAACAAAATTAAACAAATATTGGAACGATATTCGGAAAGAAATGCAACAAATTTTGGGCCAAAAAACGGACATTCACTCAGGTTGGTTTTCTCTATAGACACAGATCTAATTTTTTTCTAAAAAAAAAAATATCACTTGGCACGTACATATGTGGTCGTCGCAATAATTATCTAACACCAGTCAATTAAATCTGCACAGCAGGCAGTGGGCGGTCTGAGATTGTCCTGAGCGCCTATTGGTCAATATAACTGGATGAATTCTTTATCAAAATAACTGCCGTTACGCACACTTGACTTTCTGAAGTAGGTGATGAGATCAAATGGCCAAATTCTCAATACCAATGTAAACGTCACGGCTATTGCTGACGGGCGTACAAGATTTTATGGGGAAGTCAGAGTGCGTCCGATCTTTGGATTTTCGGCGTACGGAAGCCAATTTCCGACGTAAAAACGCCCAAAACGTCCACTAGTGCAAGCGCTGGGACTTTTTTTGTTAGGCCTTATCAAAATTAAAAGATTAAACTGTTGGTACTTGTTTTATTCATTAACAAGACAGACAGGCAGCCAGACAGACAGCAGTCCTCTGTTTTAGTGTTTTGTATAATCTCTTGCAGATGGAAGTCTTCTTTCTTATAAAAACGCATCTCGCTAGTGTCCACGGCGATTGCAAGGAATAGACTGACATTACTTAGCCATTTAACATTTAGAATGAACGATTTTACTTGCTGAATGTGATTTGTTTGTGTTTATTCATCTAGAAATCGGCCTGAACCGATGATATTTCATCGCACGGCTTATAGTAGCTTCATTTGGAAAGTTTGTCAGTCGGACGTTACCGTATACAGCTTACCGCTGTACTGTTGTTTTTTTTTCTCAACAATTCTCAGACTCTTTTGTTTGCCGTAGAAATGAACGAATGAAGGAATGCAAATTCGTAAACTTATTATTTTTTTTCCATGTTTATGTTGCTCAAATCGCAAATGAGTGCAATTAAATATGTTTTCTCTTTCATCCCTAATCAGTCGAATTCTGAAATCGGTAGTCCGATGTTGTTTACTCTCTTTAATTAACGGTAAATCAGTAGCGCATCTGTTTCAAACAATTATCTGATAATCCTTGCTTAATTACTTTAATAAACACCTCGTAAAAATCTCACTGTCCCTCATCGGTAATCCTGTCAATCACCTGTCAGAATTGCTACACTGCAGTCCGAGTCATACGATTGGTCAACAGAGACAGGACAATAATGCTCGAAAAGCGTGTCACGATCGATAATATCAAAGGGCTTTCGATCTCCCAGTGTGTGTTTATCTGACAGCTACTGGATTTTTAGCGCGTGCCGACTGAAAAAACATGCGTACGCGGAACTCCCGCCTAGCGAAAATCATGCGTCCCAGGGAAAAAACCTGCGTACCAATACGCGTAATTCTGCGTTTCCGACAGCTGTGTACTGTGATGCAAACTTTCGTGCGGGTATGCATAAATTTTACAGCATGGGAGTCCTCGGTAATCAGCATGTCAAAATTCAGTAGCTGACTACAAATACACAATGCGGGAGATCAAAGGTCTTTGAAACTTCTTCTTCTTCCACATTAAGGGTAGTAATCTTCTCAGATTGTAGGTTACCCTGTGTAAAACTGTGATGCCCGATAAACATATAAAATGTCCCAGATCCCCGGTTAAAACTATGTACATGTTGTCTGGTTGCTTAGTAGGGTCGCAGGGCAGGAGCTGGAAAGGCAGGCTTGAAAGGCCTTCCCTGAATTCCTGGAGAGTCTAGACATCGGTAACAGCTGTAGGTAGTTGGTTCCAGTCACAGATGGTACAAGGGTAGAAAGAATACTTGTAGACATCTTTGGTTGCATTTAACTGACATAGAGGTTGGAAACCTCGTAGGGGTGTCGTTTAGGGGAAAGCACGATAAATCGAAATATCGGTTAATCGGTCGATATACGAAAGAAAAACGATTATCGATATACTATTTCAAAAATCGGTTACTTTCAATGGATGTTCTGTTCATTTATTCAGGTATGTGGAATTAGTAAAATTTTCTACTTGTCCAGGGTCAAGTAAAAAGCCAAAATGTACTTGTCCATAGAAAATTTTACTTGTCCGAAAGAACGAATTAGCTTATAACTTACAGTGCTTAAACAATTTACTTGTTCAAAAACAGTATGAAACCAGATATATATCAACTCTTGTAAACAGTATGGATCCAGATCAGCTGGCTTCTGAAGAAGCCAGCTGATCAGGAACCACACTGTTTTCAATGAAAGATGTGAGCTCGTAATAATCAATCAAAATATGAAATACAGAATTGTATTAACTTAATACATTTGTCCAAGGACAAGTAAATAGAAATTTTCAACTTGTCCTGGATGAAATGGGACTATGTCGGACAAGTCGGGCATGGTATTTCCACAGCCCTGATTTATTCAATTAAAATTCAAGCGTAATTGCCTCGTGTGATGTTTTGTTTAGGCTGGAAGTGCATTGTCCTAAACAGTAGATGTGTATAGATTGCTGTAACGAAGTAATAAAAAAACGTTGTACTCTGCAGGTTAACTCAACGACTGATGTTAGAAAAAAGTATACTTGGGCTACTCTGTTATAAAGTAGTACAAAATTATAAAATATTTGTCAGATAAACAATCCAGTATGCAAGTTTGTTTTTTTCTCCGCTGTTAAATTTTGGTTTAGAAGCTTTCAATTTTGCCATGCATACTTGACTTCCTGTTGTATGCAACAACAATGGCCGACTGAGTTTAATTACCGACTTAGCCAATAAGCAAGTCAAATTTCTTCCAACAGAGTGGATGACGACTTGTTTTGAGCAAAGGTGCCAACTTTTACTTGAAACCTATTGTCTTTTGAATGTATAACCAGGGTTTTCATTAAGAGGCGGCTGGAGGCCAAAATGACTGCCTCAAACCATTTTCTGGCCGCCTCAAATGTTCTAATTAGCATTAAAATCTATACAAAAGCTTCAAATTTGACCGCCTAAAACTGGTGTCTGGCCTCTTGCAAAAAATCTTATTGAAAACCCTGTATAACACGCACCACTTAGTGTTGTGCAGCGAAATGATGGCTAAATGAATGTCATTGACCATGCAAAAGTTGTCAAAAACATTCCAATACCTTCTTTCAAGTTTGAGCTATTACTAATCGGTTGTATATCTAAATTCAAGGACCGATTATCGATTAGCATTTTGGCATCGATAAGCCAGCCCTAGTGTCGTTGAGTTGGATGTAGTCGGTAGTGACGTCAACCAGACCATGCTGAACACAGAAGAGCATAGAGAGCCTGTCTATGTATGGTCTATGCTGAAGAGACTCTCATCAAAGGCTTTGGACCATGTTGGTGACACATCCTGGTGTTCATTCTGTGTAGTTATGGTGGACGAAACGGGCAGCTCTGCGCTGCACTTGATCACGTTTGTGAATGTCCCTGGAAAGATGAGGGTTCCAAACTGTGGAGGAGTATTCGAGCACCGGTCTCACTAACGTTGAGTAAGCAGCTGCCTTCACTGGAGCTGTACAGTCACCTAGGTTACATTGGTTGAAGCCGAGAGTTCTGTTGGCCTTGTTGACTGTATTATCAATATGTTTCTTCCAGGCCAGGTCCTCGCTGATAGTGACACCCAGTACCTTAATTAGTATGCATATTTGCCCCAATATATTTTTCAAAAAAAGCAATTAAAATTAATCTGGTAGGGTAACAAAAAGCAAAAGAAATTCAGTTTACCCTATACAATTAAATAGTCATGGGTACCAGATTTTATCACTTTGCCATCCTCAGTTCCGTTTTAGCTCTGAGTGGCTAATGTACACAGCCAATGGACTGGTTTTCAGCATTTATTCAATATGATCAGGGAGAACAAAGTCAATTTTGGGCAACATGTTATATTCATAACGGCAATAAGACCATAAAAAGACCGGGCCGCGTAGCGCAGTCCGTAACGTGTCTGGCAACAGATGCGAGTCTGACTGCAGATCCAGGGGTTGCGAGTTTGACCCCGGCCCGGTCCCATACTTTCGTGGCGATTGATCATGAAATAGTTTCTACGAACATTCTCCTCCCTTCCGCTGAATCATTCAAGAAGGGTTGTTGTCAATTACAAGCGAAAGTATGTGCATGAAGTATTGGTTAACTGCTTATTCAAGCTTGCCCAGGAAAAAGTGTGGTTAGGTGAACTGACCGTCCCGCCATGACCATAGCTGTTGACCTGGGGTGTAAAGCAACAAAACAAACAAACAAAGACCATAAAATGTATCAATTGGTAAGTAATATTTTTAACATTTTCAAATATACCCAATTAAAATAACAAATTACCCAATTAAATATTTTTTGAAATTTTGAATACCCAATTAACATTTGCAATACTCAAATGTAAATAAAAGGAGTGGGTAACATACTCAATTGTTAAACAAATTAATTAAGGTACTGGACACCTAAGTACTTGCTGGTGTCTACTACCTCCAATGTATGGCCGTGAATTAGATAGTTGGTCTTCATAATTTGTTTCCTGTTGGAGCTGATTCTGATTACTGTGCATTTATCTGGGTGAAATTTCATTTGCCAGGTTTCTTCCCATCTCTCCAGCAGCGCAGATAAGTCTTCCTGGAGGTTTGCTTGGCCTTGGCTTGACGTGACATGTCTGTGTAGAAGAGGCAGTCGTCCGCAAACAGTCTGGCATCTGAGTGTTTTGTAGACTGGTAGGTCGTTGATAAATGCCAGGAAGAGAAGGGGCCCGAGGACGGAGCCATGTAGCACACCAGACAATACAAACAGTTCTACCTCGCCACGCTTGTCGAGCTGCAGGAGGTGTGACCCGTTGTCGGTCTGTGTTAACCAATTGTATTATTCGAATGATGTGTAATGATCTGCAGTTTAGGAAAGTGTGACGATGATTGACAGGATTACTGATGCGCGGACAACATGATTAATTGCGTACCGGGCAGCTTAGCACAGTCGGTAACATGTCTGGCTACAGATGCGTATCTGACTGCAGATCCAGGGGTCGCGAGTTCGATCCCGGCCCGGTCCCATACTTTCATGGAGATTGATCATGAAATTATTTCTACGGTCATTCTCCTCCCTTCCGCTGAATCATTCAAGAAGGGTTGTTGTCAGTTACAAGCGAAAGTATGTGCATGAAGTACTGGTTAACCGCTTGTTCAAGCTTGCCCAGGAAAAAAGTGTGGTTGGGTGAACTGACCGTCCCGCAATGACCATAGCTGTTGACTTGGGACGTAAAGCAACAAAACAAACAAACAAAACAATGATTAATTGCACAATGATTATGGGATACTTGTTTCATCTGGGTAAAATGAGTTGGCTATCAATTAAGTTTCTAGCCTTTTTGAGCATGAAATTGCTACGGCAAACAAAAGAGAATTGTTGAAAAAATCGTTACATTGGTAAACCAGATACGATAACGTCCGAATGTTGTAATACACAGAAAATTAAAGAATAGCAAAATATTTTTGTTTTGTTAAGTAGGAACAGTCTATTAGTGCTTTAAGGGTTAAAATCAGTCCATCTAAGAATTATTCAAATGTATCACGGATACGGTATGCATGAATTGGTGGGACTACAACTTTTTGGAGTGGTACTCCTACTTTTAGACTGGCAATCGTCCAAACAGTAGAATTTTTTTTAAATCAACACATCATACTAAGAAGAAATTATCCTCTCTAATAGCACTTTAACTCTTTCAAACTGAAAATTCAGTAAGATAGGTGTTTGAGAGTTACTTGTTTGCATGAAAAATTGAAAATATAAAATCTAATCGAATGGACTGCACAAGCCTATCCTACTTTTTGCCAGGTGGGAGTCCTGAACTCCTGTTTTCAAAATCCTAGTGAGAGCTCTGACAGACCCTTTTATGCGAGCGTCAGCAAGGGGATCTGCTAGTACCATTTTTTACACCTTTGGTATGGTGGGGCCGCCAGATTCGAACCCGCGATCTCCCGCTCCGAAAGCGGACATTCTACCTTAGGCAAAAGGTGAGCTATTGTAGTCATAGGTCAGTCCGTTGTCTGTCAACAATTTGCTTTAAACATCTACTAAACCACTGCACCAAACTTCAAAAGAATGATCCTTAGCTGTGGTCCCCTTTCAAAGTTCTTCACAAAGATTTCCATTCCATGCTAGTGTTGTATAACTGTGTTTCCCCCAGCCTCATAAAGGGCACAGTAAAGATCCCAAGAAAAGGACACTTTCAAATGCGCTGCAACATAAGGGGCACATTTTTAGCATGCAGGACACTTTGAGATCGGGGCTCAGTGGTAGAGTGCTGTGATTCCAGACTGAGGGGTTGCGGGTTGGAGCCTCACTGTCGTCACTGTGTTGTGTAATTGAGCAAGACACATTAATCCTTGCTTAGTACTTGTTCAACCCAGGAAGACCCGTCCCAACATAACTGAAAAATTGTTGACTGGGACATACAGAATCAAATATAATAAACAAATCCTTAGTTTTGTCAGATTTTCATTTTTTTAAAATCTAAATGTAGGGCATGTTATATTGTTTTAAAAAAAGGGCATGGTGCTGAGAGGAAATAGTTTGGCACAGCCCCTCCACCAAGATATTGATCCCTGACAGGTGGTGGGTTCACTGATTTAATTGCCTATTTTGGGGATACAGCCTGTGACTAAATCCCAATAAAGTCCTCAGGTTTTGAAAAAATCTCCAAAATTGGGAATATACAGGCCTTTTTGGATTGGGAAGCAGCCTGTATTAGCAACCCCAGCTGTTTTTTTAAGTATAAAATAATGCTTTTATTCAGTATCCATCTACTGCAGCTTGAGAAAAGCTGCACAAAACAGTTTAGATTTTGAAGATACCTTTACTAGAACCAAAGTTACAACAATTTTAATACCCGGAAAATCGGTCATTTTCTGGAATTTTTCTGCTATACTGGATGCTGAATTTTAGTGTGCCGCGACGGACCCGAAGTGTCGCAGAATTTTAAAGAAATTGTTATAACTTTTTTATTTTTCAAGATATCTTTATGAAACTTTCAGTATATATGTATTTTTTCCTGCCCAGTTCATTTTTTATGTTGCTTTTGTTGTATCTCTTAAAACAAAGAAGCTATTCAATAATATATGAAGCACTTTTGTGTGTAATTTTTTTCTTCGTTCACACTGATGTAGGACAGATTTTAAAAATCATCTGTTTATGGTATCAAAGTGTTATAATTCATGCAGAACATGTAAATAAGCATAAAAGTATATAAAAATGAATACTTTAAAACTTTTATATACAGTGTTTGTCTTGTCTTTCACTCCTCTCTGTCCCATTTCACTACATATAAATTTTAATAAATTTAAGGGAACCTCTTGTTGGAGCTGATCAAACTAAGACGTGCAATAACTCGACTCCACATGAATGAAATATCTTGGATGGCTAAAAGCCCAATGAAAGAAATGAAGTTAAAATATTTCAAATATTGGATTTATGTAAGTTAAAAATAAGGAAAATAAATTGCCTTTCTCCAAAAATTATTTCTGGAACACTACCAGAAATTCGGCAGAATGTCAAACGGTTTGGATCCAGATCAGGACCGATGTTCTGTCAGTGCTACTGATCTTTTGATTTGTAAGTATGTTAAAACTGATCTTTGGATTTATATGTATGTATGTTAAAATACAGAAAATGAAATTGACTTTTTCAAAAATACTTCTGGCCCAGCTCTGGAACAACGAGTATCAAATGGTCAAGGGATTCTAATCAGGACCAACTTTTTGTAGGTCCTAGCTGATCTGGGTTCAAACTGATCTTTGAATTCATATGTATGTATTGTAAAACTGATCTTTAAAGGTATATGTACATTGTATGTGTGTTAAAAATATGGAAAATGAAATTTACTTTTTAAAAAGAAATCATTGTGGAACACTATCAGCTAGAGCGTCAAATGGTTCGGATGGAGATTCTGTTAGTCCTGATCTGGGTTCAAGCTGTTATCAGTTAAGGTTATCAACAGACAACAAAAGTTGCCTCTAGCGAGGAAAGTGTTAATAAGACTTCTTTGTCATGTTTGCATTTCATACATATAGCATCACTTTGCTTGTATTCTTTAAGTAGCAATTGTCTACAGAGATAATGCATATTCTGGGATGAAACCCTGTTTTAATACAAATTGTTTATGAACCATTTACAGAATTGCCCAAGAATCTTCCATTGTGGGCTTTTATTAGGGTGACCCAGTCTTGTTGGGTATTTTTCTTGAAAAAAAGGAAGAAGAAAAAGAAATTGATAGAATGTACGAATTCTGGTACTGTCCGAATATAGGTTACACATTTATATATGTCTGCCGATGGTCGTTTCTGAAGTCTGTGAAAATGTCCAAATTTAGCTTGAATCATTATCAAATTGTATTAAATTCATAACAGTTTTATACTTGAATGGCCAATTCATGATTTTCTGCAGCGATTTTGTGTTTTATTAATGCAGTGATAGGCAAAATAGACATTGCACTTGCAAACGGAAAAATCTCCAAGCGAGATCGGCTTCACAATGAGTTTTTGGGTACTGTGGGAAAATAGAAAAAAAACGGGAAAGAAAAAAAAAATGAGGGATATTTTTCATTTAAATATTAAATATAAGGGATAAATATCATTTCTGTAACACCTTTTGTGCATGGGACCAGTTAGTTCCACTTATCTTTTGAGATAAACTTTGATAATTTATTGACCGGTAGCTAAAATTCAAGATGGCGTCGGTTGTTTACAAGTCAGAATTGGGGATTTCCGTGAGGGTCATGACCTTTGAACCGCCGTGCGGGTCGGTAAATTAACTTGAAATACCACAAAATATACATGGTTAGAAAGGGAATAAGGTATAGAAAACGATCTTTTGTGCGCTTTGGTGATTTACCAAACAGTTTTTAACCGATTTTGCCTTGACTTTCACTGAATATAACATAAGTTTGGGAGGTCGTAGCAACTAAGCGCACATACCATGGGAAAGCCTGAGATCTCATCTGATTGGTTATGCTATTTTTAATTATGCAAATTACCATGCTTTTGTCGCATGCTAGTTCATTTGCATACACCGTCCTACTTTCGCGCCCAAAATAGCCACCATTCATCTCAGGTGTTAATTACCTACAATATCGATAATTACCTGTCAATTAAGTAATTATTGGAAATTCAATGACCACAAACAAGGTATCTTCTGAAAGCCCATTTTATTTTCAATTAATACATGTAAACAATATTTGGAATATCAAAACAGTTTTTATGCAAAATGGATATAGATTGCAGTGGTATGGTATTTTTCCACTATTCTTAATCCAATATCTGGCGCAGCTGGGGTTGCTACCTGTATTCAGCTGTAAAAAAGGCAAAACTAAATCACTGCCTATGCAATATATGCATTGACTTTTTGATGTCTGCCGATTTTTTCAAAATTAACTTTTTCAAGAAAAATGTTTCAGGAATACCATCAGATTGTCAAATAGTTTGGATCCAGATCAGGCCCGACATTTTGTTCAGGTTCCAAACTGTTTGCAAAGATTATCAGCAAATGACCCGACCAGCAGTGGAGCTAGGTAAAGACCTTAACCCTTTGTATACTAAATGGATTCTTCCTTGTGGTTTGATGTAATAAACTTGAGATAGTCCATTGTACATATCTTGGTGTGTCAGGTTATCATTTTCAAAAATATCATATTCTTTTGTCTGAATAATGAATAGACCTTGATGAAATGCCACATTACATGTATGTTGCATTTCATCTGGGTCTTCATTGTTCACCAGAGTACCCATTAGTAATGGGTCTCCTTTTTTACTGTTGATAAACCCAAGAATATGGAAAGCTAAAACTGAAAATGCATTTATAATAATTTAAAGGAAAATGCCAGACTTGCCATTCTCATATACAGCAGCAGCTGCTTAGCAAATTACACATTATAGTTCCTTGTCATTACCTTGACTTCCAGAAAATGCTACATTTAAGACAAAAAAGACTACAAAAATGTAAATTGTGCATCAAATCATTTTTGTAGAGTGAAAATTGAATTGTCTCATGCCAACAATTGCTATGCATGTGCAAAAAAAATGTTTGCAAGTAAAAAGTAGAGAATTTTGGCCTGAAAAGTCATTTTATCTGGACCCGTATTTTGTTGGATGCTTTTGGCATGTTGAACTGAGCCAGTGTTCTGGAGAAGTGAAGTCAGTTGCAGCAGGTATTGGCTCTTTGCATGCTGGGTAGTTTTTCATGCTTTTGTTGTCGTCTGCTCACTTTTTAGCTCACCTGAGCGGAAGGCTCATGGTGAGCTATTTGTCCGTCATGCATCGGTCTATCCGTCGTCCATAAACTTTTTCTTTAAACAACATCTCCTGAACCACTGGCCCAACTACTATAATTAAGAAATCTTATAAACAACATCTCCTGAACCACGGGTCCTAATTCAAAATAATTTCACAGAATTGTTCCTCATGATACCCGCTACCAAAATTGCACAAATGGTTCCATTCTGCTGAACAAAAGGGCCGCCAAAGCTCAGATAGGAAATATCTTTAAACAAAATCTCCTCCTGAACCAATGGTCAAATTCAAAATAATTTCACTGAAATGTTCCTCATGATGCCTTCTACCAAAATTGCATAAAAAGTTCTGCTCCGCCGAATAAAATGGCCACCAGAGCTGTAGATAAGAAATATCTTTAAACTACATCTCTGCCTGAACCACTGGTCCAACTTCAAAATAATTTCACAGAATTGTTCCTCATTATGCTGTCTACCAAAATAGCACACCTGTTTCTGCTCCATCGAACAAAGGGGGCGCCAGAGCTCTAGATAAGAAATGTCTTTAGATTACATCTCATTAACCACTGGTCCAAATTTTAAATTAATTTCACAGAAATGTTCCTCATAATGCCCTTGTCCAAAACTGCACAACTGGTTCCGTTCTGCTAAACAAAGGAGCCACCAGAGCTGTAGATAACAAATGTCTTTAAACAGCATTCTTTCCTGAACCACTGATCCAAATTCAATATTATTTCACAGAAAGGTTCCTCATAATGCCCTCTACCAAAATTGCACAAATGGTTCTCTGTCACTGAATAAAAGGGCTGCCAGAGCTCTAGATAAGAAATATCCTTAAACGACATCTCCTGAACCACTCTCTACCAAATTGATCAGAAAGTTCAGCTCGACTGAAAAACATGGCCACTAGAGCTAAAAATGGAAATATCTTTAAATGATATCTCTTTAGCCACATGCCAATACCTCATCTCATCAAGTACCAGGATTCATGTGAGTGATCCAGGGCCCTCTTGTTCAAATTTAATTTTACTTTTCATTTTCGCTCAAGAAATTCTTTCAGGAACACTATCAGAGCGTCAAAGTTTGGACCCAGATCAGGGCCAATATTTGATCTGGGTGTTGATCAAAGGTTATCAGCAGATGTCATTGCAAACAGTTTGGGCCCAGATCAGGCAAGACAAAACTTTGGGCCAAATTGTTTGACACTCTGATGGTATTCTTTAAAAGAATTCAGCAGACAACAAAAAAGCATGGCATTTTACCCAGCATGCAAGGAGTGAAACTGTGCTCAAATTTTCAATGTTTGATGCCTTCCAAAAAGTTCAGACAAACATTGGACTGCTCAACTGTTCAGTCGACCAGTTATTGAGTCAAAGACATGAATTGAAAAACAAACTTTCAGCTAATGAAACATCTCAAAAAAGAAACTTGCCTTGCATCAGTGCTAGAGAAATTTCCAAGCATAATTCAGTTTCAATAACTGTCCACTGACCCCATGTGCGGATCCAGAAAGTTTTGACAGAGGGGGTCCTATTTTGAAAACGTTTTTTCATTTAGTTTGATGTGGGGAGGAATGATCCAATTAGCACTAAAAGCGGGCCATCACGTTTCGCTGGCGGGCCGATGATGACCCTACATTGAATTCTGGCTTGGTAGCTTTGTAATTTTTCAGGGGATCCGGACCAGTATTGCTAAGAAACCCTATATTTTTATGATTTTTCAGGGGGGGGGTCCGAACCCCCTGTCCCCTCCTCTGGATCTGCACATGGACCCCCAAACAAAAAGGAAGCATGTGGCAAAATATACAGAAGTTTTAGAGCCATATCTCTGAGGTCTTTTGGAGATCTGTTTTTGTCAGCTCACAAATTGAATCTGACCTTCATGTACCTTGATCAGAATGTAGTATATGATGTGACTAATTTGTAATCTACAAAATGTGTTATACTTTACAAGACATTTCTGTCTAGACCAGCAATAACCTTTGATACTCAAGTCATAACTCAGAAGATGACAATTTCAGATTTCCTGGTATACCAGAAGTTTACATACATGGATGAGTCTGGGTGTGATAAAAACTAAAAATTTGAATAGTAGTTGCCTGACGAACAGGGCAGACTTTAGAAGCAGTCTGACCAGGGACTTCCCTGTTTGCTTTTCTGACAAGCATTTTGTGAGTTCCAGCCCTGATGACTAACATTTTATTTGAGAACTGAAAAAGAAAAGTGTTCAAAATTTACATGTACATGTACTTACATTTAAGCTAATTGCCTGTAGGAAGAAAAGAGCTATAATTGCAGTCACCATGGGGTGTTCACTGGGCGTCAGCGTTAGCATCAGCTTTTTTACCCATAAACCATTTACGATATTTCCATTAAAGTTTACACTAAATTGTGTAAAGCATCATCAGTCTACAATGTACATGCAGAATGCACAAACTGTATCTCTTGTTCACCAAGCTAGCTAGCTACTTTTGGAATTTGGGCCATTTGAACATTGAAAATAGCTATTTCTATGATATACCCTTGTGTATGCTCTGTAACTTGAAAACTGTTTGGAGATATTTTCATGAAACTTTACATGTTACATGTGCAGAGTATTATGATAACTCTATAGTGTTTTTTTTGGGTTATGGCCCTTTGAAATTGAATTTAGTTGATTTTATGCTCTGGCCGTGTCAGCTCTGTAACCATAGTTACTCCAAAACAGTTATTACCATTATTTTCATGAAACTACACAAATATAAAGCAACATGCAGAATGCTAGAACTTGGTTGGATCCCATATTTTTGGAGTTGTAGGACATTGAAAATGAATGGAAACGTTGGGCCTGTTCTGGATTCAAACTGTTTGACACACTGAGGGTATTTTCTATATTTTTTGTGTGAAAAAAAAAACCCAAACACTTGCAGATGACAAAAAAAACTGCAAAATTGCCAAGCATGCTTAGAGTTTTCATGTCAGAGTATAATATGCCTGTTATTTTTTGATGGAGTCTGTGATAGGGACAGTATATGGGTGGGAGGGAGGGGCATTAGAATAGAAAATTGACTTCTCAGCTGGACTTTGATGTAGCAGACAATATTCTCTGTTAAATCGATTTTTTTTCTCAGGTAACCTTTCAAATCTAGAGGTAATCAACAATTCTTGTCTGAAAGTCTGTTATCCCTTAGAGTACCATTGTACCAATGATGGCTGCAGCAAACAACTAAATAACTTCAGCATGCTAATCATGAATAAATGTTGTCTGCTGTGTGTCCTTTTAAACCATCTCTGTAGCACAATGTGGACCAAGATCAGTCTGCACCTCTAGGAGCAGACTGATCTGGGTCCACGCTGTCTGTATTCGAAATTAGTCCTAGACTGCAGGGGTGTAAAATATCACTCGCCGCTTGCATTGGCGAGTTAACTTCTGGTTTGGGCGAGGAGAATACCTGTCAAGCTTGCCCTTACGGTCGAGTGCATTTTCTGACATGTAAAATGCATTTTATCCTTTAGTGAAGACTTAACTAAAGTAACACTACAGAACGTAGATCTTTTTCATCGTAAACCGGATATTTATATCTGACTGGTTGCGCATTTTCTGACTGGTTGCAGTTAACTCCCCAGCGGCTGCCTTTCAGTAGAATTTATTCACAGAGCCTCCTCTATGTTGGGAGTTTGACCAGAGAGGTCCTCAAAAAAGGCGGGCAAATTCAGACATTGAACATTCAGACATTGAACACCGCATTTTTGTTTACATCAACACTGGTCAATAGTACCACATTTGCTGACCAAATTTTACATGTCACAGCGAGACATAAGATCGTTTGAAGGGAAGAAAATAGGAGGAGATAATGAGAGACAGAAAAAATGAAGCCTCAGCAGAAAGACCATGATAAAAAAAACACAATTTAAAATACACGTAATTTTTAAACTGAAAAAGGGTGAATGTTTAATATCAATATGATTCAAGTACATCTATGATCAGTTATTAAGGGCGAGTGATAATGTCATGAGGGTGAGTAGCTTTTTCCACCCACTAGTCCTGCAGGGCGAGTGAGTAAAAACATTATTTTACACCACTGGACTGACATTAGCATTAATTTACATGAAGCACTGTCAACTTCAGCAGACGACATTTTCAGATGCATTTCTTTCTTCAAACTGACATGAAGTAGCAAGTCTTATTGGCTCCTCAGAGAATTTTTTCATCTTCTTAAATGACCTCTATAGAAGTGTATTTCAGGTCTGTTATTATCCTAGCACCTGTTTACCCTGGCTGCACAAACTTGCACCGGCTGATTTAGAATATGTATGTACCATTTCTTAAGTTGTCTCTTCTTTATATTTTCAGTACTTTCCTTTACATGAAATTCCTGATGGTTTGGGCTCTAGTCTTAATGGCAGACTTCATCTTGGAGTTCCGCTTCGAGTACCTCTGGCCCTTCTGGTTGTTGATGAGAAGTGTGTATGACTCTTTCAAGTTTCAAGGACTAGTGAGTTATCATTTATTTGCCACATTATAATCACAGGTTTAGATAAACAAAAATTTTCAGCATAAAATTGTAAATATTTTCTTATTGATCGATTGTAACATATGTTTTGGGTGCTCAAAAGAACCGTCTCATTGAGACGGTTCTTTTGAGTACCCACATCATATGTTTTGGTTGAGAAATAAGAAAATAAAATTTTGTTACACTTAACTAAAGTCCTGTTATAATCCTGTGCAGTGAAGACAGATCTGCCCTGGCTTATCTGAGTCTGCAGGGCTTACATATCATTAATCCCCCGCCACAAAGTAGAGAGGTTGTTATAGGAATGGCCTCCGTCTGTCCATATCTCCTGACCCCTTTGAAAGATTTTCATTAAACTTTGGTCAAATGTTTATCTCAGTGAAACAATCTGCAGAATCCTGACTCAGCTATGCAGACTCAAGGTCACAGTTCAAGGTCATGGAATTTACCCTTGAATTTTGTGTCCGCTCCATATCTCCTTTACCTCTTGAAGGATTTTCATTAAACTTTGGTCTGTGAGACAGTGTGCAGAACCCATGACTCAGCTACACAGGCTCAATGTCAAGGTCACAGTTCAAGGTAATGTGATTTTTCTTTACCCCTGGAAAGATTTTCATTAAAATTAGTCAAATGTTCATCTCAGTGTGATGGTGTGCAGACTCAAGGTCAAGGTCACAATTAAAGGTCATGGGATTTAGCCTTGAATTTCGTGTCTGCTCCTTATCTGCTTTACCCCTGGAAGGATTTTCATTTAAACTTTTGGTCAAATGTTGATCTCAGTGAGATAGTGTGCAGAACCCATGATTCATACAACTATACAGACTGAAGGTAAAGGTCAAAATTAAAGGTTTAGTTTTAATTTTGTGTCCACTCCATATATTCTTTGATTGAACCCTGGACTCTGGGAGCGCTAATCCCTCAGACATAGGTCCCAAGGTTCCAGCGCTGCACTATGACTCAGTCATTATGCGAGGGGGGGATTTAGCTTTCCTTCAGACTGCTTTCTTGTTTGTTGGTTTTATCATTCACATTTTTTTTAGTGTAAAATTGTGAATATTTTCCAACATGTGTTTTGGTGCTAAGAAGAACCGTCTCATGAAGATGGTTCTTTTGAGTACTCACAACATACAGTAATAGCTTTGTAAAACGGCCACTTTCAAGACCATTTATTGCTTAATGCAGCAGAAGTCTCGGAAACGCCGAATCAGGCGTATTTTTACGCCAACTTTTGGTTTTGTATGCATACATTTTCCTGCTGGGGATTCAAATTTATGCCAATTTTTTTTCTGCTGATGCGTCTCAATCTCCTTAAAACAGCTGAAGACGACAGCGGGGGTCCAAATTTGGCTTCCGCCACAAAAGATCAGAAGATCACCGCTAATCTGATGCCCCAGGGTTCTTGGGGTTTGTCATCCAATAGCAGTAGGCGTGATCTCATTTAGCTCACAGCCAATCAGGATGTCGAACAGCGACTGCGCACAGGACAATAATTACGCCTATGCAAATTTGAGAAGCACGTGGTAGATTGTTTTAATCTTTTAGACAATTGATAGTCGCGCATTCGTGACTGTCTGTCTCAATCAAATCTTGAAATGTTTCTTACTTTTTTTAACACAAAAATTGCTTCAACAGATGGTTGATGAAATAAAATTAAGATTTGCTGAAAATATCGGTACATCCGTAAACCGAATAGGATAATGTCCGATAAGGCAAAAGTTCTGAATGAAGCATCATTCAGGGTTTTCCCTTCAAAAAAATTTTCAGGGGTCATTGTGACCCCCAGGTAGTTGACTTTGGGGGTCATTTTCAATTTGAGAGGGTCACATACTGATCTCTTACAGGATATACTGGTAGTATCAGTGTGAGCACTGGTTTTTTGGTGCCTTACGAGAGTAGAGTTTCTAAAGTTCGTGCAACCCGAACCTGCTGAAAATGGGTTATTCTGTCGAGTGTTTACGCACGGATGACATTTCATTTAGCCATTTTCTAAATACAACCAGTCGTATTTCACGAGCCAGTCATCACAAAACCCCCTTGGTCTTGATGTTTTCTTAGGCGTGCTCGGCCCAGGTTGCGATTCGTCAGAGTCATCGCTATCTCTTTTTCGTTTTTTGGTTGCAGACTAGAAAAATGACATCAATTTTGACTGCGACATTTTCGTGGACTGGTTTATCGCATATCAATAGTGTATGCACAAAGTCTGTCGCTTAGAACAGTGTTCACGAATACTTTCCAGATATTACCAGACATTTGGTCTGGTACAGTCATGAATTTTACCAGACCAAATAAAATTTTACAGGACCGGAAAAAACCCGAACAAGTTGAATGATTAGATATTAGAATTTATCAATACTTATGTTAAATTTGATGGCTTAAAGCAATTGCATGCTTGTTTTTAACATAGCAGTCCTTCAGCCTTTGCTTTGGCCATTAGGATAATATTCCTATGCAGCACAGGTCATTGATTTATTTTCAATATTGAATTGAAGCCATGGGCATCCATTTTTCAGATTCTTACTACGATCTTTCTCTTTTCTGATACTATGGCCATGTCTTGCTTTTGAAAGCAAAAATGCGGGAACTAGCGTTCTCGCAAATTTACACTGGAAAACAGTGTTGGATCAAAGTATTACATAACACGGAAGAGCTAACAATATATAGATAAAGTGATTTTAAATACATTAGGTTTAGCTTAACTATATAATTTTTAAATAAATCCCAAACTTTCCATTGAGTTAACACCATTAAACTGTAATAAATAATTCCCTTTTGATATATAATACATTTATAGAACAAAGCTGCCTTAATCAAGTTGACATCAAAGTGAATCATTTAATAATAATCTTAAATTATTGAAATAAAGGGAGCTCACTCACCTAAAACGTTTGGACAACGTATAAGTGTCTATAATTGTCGATCTTTTTTTTTCTGACAGAACGGACTTTAGTGAGCCGTTACATTTAAAAGGTACCTTGCAGTTATTATGTAGATGTGTGAGAAGGATAAATTAACACATCTCTGTCAGAAAATATTGGAAATTTGCCTTTTCTAATGGATTTGTGTGAGGTTGTCTGCCGTAAATAGAAAGCAGTAGATTCCAAAAATAGATTTCACGGTAAACAAACTGCAAAATCGAAAGTAAAAATCAGCGAATTTTATGCAGGAATTACTCTTAAACGTAAGCATTTATTCTTTCTTCACTTCTTCACAAATTATTGCGAGTCCTTCAGGACACACATGATCATTTTTGCATGTCCCAAGCGCAAATTTCGGCCAAAAAAAACAAGATCCGCTCCGAAAATTTCATCGGACATACTGTCTGCCGGCCATTGTGGAACACTGTTAGAAGCGAAGAATTGGACGCTGACACAGTCTACAGTTTCGTCCCCAATATCGGCGATTCTGACCCAAGTTCGCGATGTACTTACTCGAAGATAACAAATGGCGCCAACGTCGATCTGAATCATTCGTTTTAAAAGCAAGTGCTGGGCACACAGCTTTGCGTCCACCATGACGCAGTAGTGATAGTTATTTGGGTCATTTGGTCCAAATGTGCGTCAAAACGCACAAAAATGCGCGTCATGGAAAACCCTGATCATTAGCAACAAATGAGTAATGCAATAAATTATAGGTGTTTGTTTCCATCGAGAGTATTAAATTGAGCAAATGACTTTCAGCCAGAAAACCTGTTCATTTTAAACCATGAAATAATGTAGAACGTAGGTAGGAAATCAAAATAATCATCGAACGATTGACTTAGACTAGCTAGACTAGGTGCGCAAAAACGCACTTGCATGCAAATAATTAAATGGTTAAACTAGATCTATACATCTGCAAAAGATCTATCCCTCTGTCTGTTCGTTCGTCTGTCAGTCTGCTTGTAAATGAATAAAACAACTACATGTATCAACAGTTAAGCTTTTCCTTTTAATAGGCCTAAGGCCAAACATAAAAATATGTGTTTCATGATGGACATAAATTTTAAAATTGAGAAGTTAGATAGGAATATATATTTTTTTACTTTGATGGGGAAGATGGGGAAACCATATAGCCAAACCCCTTTGAAATCCCCAACAATGTTTAGAAAATATTGTGTGGGGTTTAGGGAAGAGGGGGATTTAAGTTTGTTACGGTAACCTGATTCAAACTTTTATTTTTGGTCTAAAATCTTTTTTGTTCACAGCAAGTCCTCACAAGGGTTTTGAAATTGCCATTAAAAAGTGCATGATAAAATATATTACATCCGTAAATAAAACTTTCATATTTCGGCTAAAATTAAAAACTCCAACTTTTCCAGGTCAAAGTCCAATATTTCCATTTTGACTCCAGCTTTTTCCAGGAGTGGATTCTATAACTCCTGTTTTCAAAATCCTAGTGAGAACTCTGTGCAGGTCAAAAGTATTGCAGAATGCTCCAATGGGAGCATTCTGCATACTTTTGACCTTCATAAAGCTACCATTTGTCATTAAGACCTTTGATTTGTCTATTTTTGAGTGTCCATTTTACACATGTTTTACTGTATGCTTTGGTTGAGAAATCAAAAATAAATTAATTAGATGCCTATAGCATTTAGAATTAAACTGTTCCACTACATTTGGCCATTTTGGATGCAGTGAGGTCTAACTAAAAATATGTGTGAAGGACAGTCACTACTGAGCTCAGTGCTACAAAATGAATAATCCTGGCAAGCCTTATTATGGTATTCTTTAAGCACTCTTTCCTCTTCTAGTGTAAATGAGTAACAACCTGAGAATACCTGCTTTTTTCACAGCAGGTGGGACTTTAGTCAGACCTTCTGTCCGTCAATAATTTACATTAAAGTGTGTCTCTGCAGCAGTGATAGCTGTGAGTGTCAAACCTTGTAAAGAAAGTGAGCTCCATATACTCATCATTATCATCAAGCACTCATTGTGACCTTGACCTACTTTCCACATTCCATTGACTGGAATTTACATTTCATGCTCCAGTGACTTGACAAATATCATCATATGCGAGGTTAAGTGTGTTTTTCTGCAACAGTGATAACTGAGAATGTCAAACCTTGCATAGTAATTGTCCTTGGTATACTCTTTGAGCACACATATTGACCCAGTGACCTTGACCTACTATTTATGCTCCATTGACTTTGACATAAATAAGGCAAGGTTAAGTGTGTTTCTCTGCAACAGTGATCACTGAAAATGCCAAATCTTGCATAGTAAAATTTTTCCTTGAAATACTTTTTGAACACACACATTGACTCGGTGACCTTGACCTACTATTCATGCTCCATTGACTTTTGACCTAAATAAGGCAAGGTTAAGTGTGTTTCTCTGCTACAGTGATAACTGAGAATGTCAAATCTTGCATAGTGATTGTCCTTGGTATACTCTTTGAGCACACACATTGACTCGGTGACCTTGACCTACTTTTCATGCTCCATTGACTTCAACATAAATAAGTCAAGGTTAAAGAGGCTAAGTCTGCAACAATGAACATTTTTCGGGAAAAAAATATTTTCTCTTCAAATCATTTGTATAAGTACAATTAAGTTATGTTTTCACAATAAATCTGTTCACTATAGCTGAAACTGCACGGAAAAGTGAATTATCATATAAAATAGGTGTGTATTTCTATTGTTGGTAATTATTTGGATCCCTCCAATAATTATAGACAGTTAATTTTTAACATAAATGCTGTTGTTTTGATACTGGTAATTTGTTAAGATTGACGAAATTGGTAAAATGTATACCGGAATTGTAGTTTATTTGCTGTATTCTTGAAAAATAGAAACATTATTTCTAAAATTAAAAGATCAAAAGTTACAGACTATGCAGCTTTAACTGTGTTTCTCTGCAACAGTGATAACTGAGAATGTCAAACCTTGCATAGTAATTGTCCTTGACACATACTGTACTTTGAGTCTATGACCTTGAACTACATTTCATGCTCCAGTGTTTTTGTCATATATGTAACTCTATACGGTAAAATATGTTTCTCTGTAGCTGTGAATTTCAAATCTTGCAGAATACTGGTTAATCTTCTTGATGTACTCTTTGAGCATGCAGTTACCTTGATCTTCTTTTCAGGCTAAAGAAAAAAATTGCTTTTTTGTTTTCAAAATCCACATTTTTTAATAAATTCTTTCAAAGTGTCAAACGATTTTGATCCAGATCAGGCCTGACATTTTCTCAGGCCTGACCTGGGTCCAAACTGTTCGCAAAGGTTACCAGCATCCGACATTTGAAGGCAAAGAGTTAACTTCAGCAAATACATGTTACAATATAATATCTATGTGTTCATTTTTCTTTTTTTTTTTTTCAGGCATTTTCTGTATTTTTTGTGAGCATTGCAATAACATCAGATGTTGTCTGCTACCTGTTTATACCTGTACAATGGCTGTTTTTTGCTGCAAGCACATATGTATGGGTACAATACGTGTGGCATACAGGTAATTGTATGATTTTCTTTCCTTTCACATCATAGGTCCAGATAAACAAAAAAAATTTGAGCGTAGAATTGAAAATATTTTCTTATCCATCAGATTAAACATTTGTTTTGGATGCTCAAAAGAACCGTCTTATTGAGACGGTTCTTTCGAGTACCCACAACATATGTTTTGGTTGAGAAATAAGGAAATTATTTTTAATTACGCACTCTTATCTAAAGGCCGGGCATAAATGCTAATTAAAGCTTGTGCCATGACTCTGGCCTTGTAGATCAAGTCCGAACAATGTGTTTCCATTGACCTTCCTGTCTGCTACCATGGCTGACTCTTTGCATGCTGGGAAAATGGAAATTTTGCATGCTTTTTAGCTCACCTGTGCCGAAGGCTCAAGGTGAGCTATTGTGATCGGTCTTTGTCTGTTGTGCCTCGGTAAACTTTTCTTTAAACGACATCTGAACGACTGGTCCAAATTTCATATAACTTCACATGAATGTTCCCCATGATGCCATCTTTCAAAATTGCATAAATGGTTCTGCTCCACCAAACAGGAGGGCCGCCAGAGGTCCAGATAAGAAATCTTTTAAATGACATCTCCACCTGAACCAATGATCCAGATTAAAAAAAAATTCACAGTGTTGTTCCTCATGATGCATTATACCAAAATTTCACAAATGGTTCCACTCCACTGATCAAAGGGGCTGCCAGAGCTCTAGATGAGAAATGTCTTCAAACAAAATCTAGTACTGAACCACTAAGTCCAAATTGAAAATATAATAGGAATCTTGTAAGCCTGTAAGGTTGACAAGTCTTGAAAATGTTGCTGTCTTGTTTGTAGAGAGGTTTTCCCCTGATTCTTGTCAGCAAATGACACTAGCAGACAAACAGCTAACAATAGTAATGTCACAACTTTGTATATGGCGTCATTAGAGAATGGTCGGCATCATTACATTAGCATCATTACTTATAGACAGCTGGTACAACAAATATTTATGTAAAGATACAAAATACAAATTCTTGCAATCTGGAAACCTCTTCATTGAATCTAGGGTCATGTATAGTCTGTTATGTAGCTAAACTCTGCCTACTGGGTAATTTTGCATGTTTTTTTGTCGTCTGCTGATTATTTTCAAAATCCTCTTTTTTGAAAAATTGTTTCAGTAATACCATCAGAGTGTCAAGCAGATTGGATCCAGATTGGGCCCCACATTTTGTCGGGCCCGATCTGGGTCCAATCTGCTTGCAAAGGTTACCAGCAGACGACACTAGTAGGCAATGAGTTTAAACAAGAAGGCAGTTTCTATGTAAAAATAACTAATATAGGTAGCCAGGTTGTCACATAGATACTCATATATTGAATCTTGAAGCCATTGTATTTCAATCTGGAGAAGTGTATAATTGGTAAAGATTATGTTTTCGCCAGTCATGACTTATCTTCTGCTCTCACTAATCGTCTGCTCTCTTCTGCTTATGCTCATAGATAGTCTATATTGCAAAAAATATGGACCCAGATCAGACTGCTCCCTTGGGGGCATTCTGATCAGGGTTCATAGTGTTTGCTGCCATGGTGAAGTCTAGTATGAAGTGCACTTGAATATATGCAGCAGTTGTTAAAAGCCGTGGCTCAGTGGTAGAGTGCTTGACTCTAGATGGAAGGGCCACAGGTTCGAGACTCACCCACGTCGCTGCCTTGTGTCCTTGAGCAAGACACAGTGATCCTTGCTTAGTACTAGTTCAACCCAGGAAGATCTTTCCCGACATAACTGACCATCCACAGCCCTATTCATTACCACTTTCCCCTGCTTAGAGCAACAACTGCACTTGTAACTTCTTCAATTTCAATATCGTAGCTAGTCTTTACAGGGCCCCATAGTGCAGTCGGTAGCGAGTCTGACTGCAGATCAAGGGGTCACAAGTTCGATCCCAGCCCAGTCCCATACTTAGGTGGAGATGTAACGTGAAATAATTTCTACGGTCATTTTCTTCCTTCAGCTGATTCAAGAAGGGTAGCGAAGGTATGTACAAGAAGTACTGCTTTAGTCTGATTAACGCTTAGTCAACCTTGCCCAGGAAAAAGTGTGGTTAGGTGAACTACAGTCGAATCTCGTTAACTCAACTATGCATAACTCAATACTATCACTTATCTCGACCTGACGGCTCGGTCCCGGTATTTTCCCCTATATATTATTGCAATTCCACAACGTTTATCTCGACAACGGCTAAGTCAATAAAACTGATAACTCGTTACGAAAAACTGGTCCCGCTGATCAATTTTAGTGTATTTTACAACCCCTAACTCGATTCCATTTCATAAAAAATTACCTTTTAATCTGAATGTGTCTCAAATTAATCCACCGCTTTCAACGTTAATTATCCCCATTAAAACCACCAATTGTTTGATCACTTGGACCACGTGTGTGACACATGCAGCTGTAAATGAGTGTGTTGTATATGTATAATTACATAATTGACTGCGGTCGCCGAATTATATTGATCTATTGTGGTACAACTTCAAAGCGGCTACATGAGCTAATGTGTCATATTTGAGCAATCTCTGTTCGATGACTGCTCGTTTTAAATAAGGCCAAGGTATGTACATGAAGTACTGCTTTAGCCTGATTAACCCTTAGTCAACCTTGCCCAGGAAAAAGTGTGGTTAGGTGAACTACAGTCGAATCTCGTTAACTCAACTATGCATAACTCAATACTATCACTTATCTCGACCTGACGGCTCGGTCCCGGTATTTTCCCCTACATATTATTGCAATTCCACAACGTTTATCTCGACATCGGCTAAGTCAATAAAACTGATAACTCGTTACGAAAAACTGGTCCTGGTGATCAATTTTAGTGTATTTTACAACCCCTAACTCGATTCCATTTCATAAAAAATTACCTTTTAATCTGAATGTGTCTCAAATTAACCCACCGCTTTCAACGTTAATTATCCCCATTAAAACCACCAATTGTTTGATCACTTGGACCACGTGTGTGACACATGCAGCTGTAAATGAGTGTGTTGTATATGTATATTACATAATTGACTGCGGTCGTCGAATTATATTGATCTATTGTGGTACAACTTCAAAGCGGCTACATGAGCTAATGTGTCATATTTGAGCAATCTCTGTCTGATGACTGCTCGTTTTAAATAAGGCCAAAGTGTAATTTAGTTGTTTCTCTGCCATTTTTTTTATTTTGAAACAGACTTGTGCGTTTAAGGCTTTTTTCGGACATTGGTCATGTCATTAGGAAGGCATATGCACATCAAGCCGACAAAAATTAAAACGTGCATGTACACTGTTGGGGCTTAAAATATGACGACTTATCGAAGTGCATAATCTGCGACCACGGGACCAGTTGCCGACTGAAAACGCTATGTTTATTTTATTTTGTCTTAGAAAGTGAAAAAAATATTCATAATGTCAGGTCTGTAGCGGTACCTGAGAAATTTAATGTTTCAATTTCAAATGTCCATTGATTCTTGGGTCAATTCATCCCGTAGTTTATTAATGAAATAGCTCCGTATAACGATCTATTAAAGGACAAGTTAAACGTGAATTATTTCGCCCCAAAATGGTAGGTATTCATCATGATTTGGTTACCTCGAACTACTGATAACTCGACATATTTTGCCCAGTCCCTTGAAATTCGAGGTATCGAGAGTAAACTACTTGGATGGAAAAAATCCCTCTGCGTTAGCCCGTTCTAGGAAGAGACACGCGCGGTTCCTGGAAAAGAAGTTAGCTGGAAAACCAGATTTAGCTTCGCCAGAAGAGGACCAGCAGGATTCAGATAATTCTGTGTGTGTAAAGGAACTGGAAAATACCAGTCTTGCTTGTGGTAGTAACACGGACCTGGTGTCTTCGGAAAATCCAACACCAAGCCCAGCTGATCCTGACCTGTTGTCGTTGAGCGAACAGGCAATTCTTTGTGAAATTCTGGACACCATTGATAGTGACGATAGTGACAACGATGTGGTTGTGAGCAGTGCCAGTGTATATAGTGTTTGTTCTAACTGTAAGCAACCACCCAAAAAAGGAGAGGACCTTAAACGTTGTTCCCGCTGTCAATTTACCCGCTACTGCAGCGAGCAGTGCCAGAGAAAGGATTGGGACTTTCACCGGTTTGCTTGTTCCATTGTGGCCAAGAAGTCGGACATTGTGAAAGCTTAAATTCTCTGCCACAAGAACCTGTACATATTTGTGAATTTTTACAGTTTTATAGTTCAGCACATTTACTTTTATTAACACTAACATTCTACAGGATTTTATCCTGGTGTCCCTTACTGGGAGTTAATACAGATCAAAGAAGAAGAAGAAGAGTTTGTTTGTTATTGAACAAAATTTAATTTAAATTCTTTGTCCTTTTATTACAACAGTAACAATTAGCTGGTGAATTGCATGATTACCTGAGCAATCATCATTTTCATGCTTTGTTCCAAATAATTCAGGACCCCTATCATGCTGTCAGACAGTTTGGATCCAGATCAGGACTTACAATCTGGGTCCAAATTGTTTACATGGTATGATGTATGCTGTGATATAGGGGGGGGGGGGGATTATGTCCTAGTTATAAAATTCAGCAGGGGGGGTTATGTCCTAGTTGTAAAATTCACCGGGGGGGGATTATGTCCTAGTTGTAAAATTCATGGAGGGGATTTTGTCCATGTATACAAAAATGAGCAGGGGGGTTTTGTCCGGGGGGGATTATGTCCGTATCCCGGAAGACACTCATGAATTTGTCCTAGACTGGTCAGCCAATGTTTAATCTCTTTGCATACTGGGTAATTTTTCACTGTTGTTGTCGTCTGCTGACTTTTTTTTCAAAATAAACTTTTTCAAAAATTCTTTCAGGAATGCCATCACATCAGAGTGTCAAACAGTTAGGATCCATATCAGGGCTGACATTAGCCGAACTGTTTGCAAAGGTTATTAATGGAGGACAAAAGTCGCCACTAGCAAGGAAAGAGTTTAACCCTTAATGCGCCAATCGCAACAAAAGTCGTCTGCTTTTTTAGTCTGCTGAAATGTTTAAGACACCTCTATGGCAAATAGTGTGGACCCAGATCAGACTACTCCTATTGGAGCAGTCTGTTCTGGGTCTATGCTGATTGCTTCTATACTTAGTTCGTCAGTAATGTTAGGTAAATATTTGCAGCAGACGACTTCAGCAGATGATATTTTCAGATGCATTTTTTTTTTGGCGCTTTAAGGGTTAAAGTTCCAATACCTGTAAAACAATACTGGCTTAGAACTACAAAGATACAGCCATTAGCACAGCAATACTACATGGATCAATAAGTGTCATTTGATCATCCTCCAGCAAAAATGGATAGTTTGGTGTCATTTTGGAATCATTCTGTTATTTCTGCTCAAAACTATATATTGTGTATTTGTCGAAATCGCCTTCGCAGGGCATTTCCGACAACTATCTAATATTTTGGTGCAGAAGTAGCCGATCTAGAATTGGTCTTCAAAAAGATATTTTTATCAGGGTCATTGGGATTTTCCCTAGCTGCTGTTAACCTTTGCAAATAGTTTGGACACAGATCAGGACTGACATTTTGTCGGTCCTGATCTGGATCCAAACCGTTTGACACTCTGAAAGTGTTCCTGAAATAATTTTTTGAATAGGTTAGTTTTGAAAGAAGTCAGCAGACGACAACAAAAGCATGAAAAATTACCCAGCATGCAAGGACTTCAGAGTTAATTCTCATGCAACATCATTGCAGGCAGGCTGACAGAACTCCATTAAGTCTTGCTTTTATGACCCAGTGAAAACCATTAAATTGATGTCACCTTTTACAAATTAATTTCAGGTGCAGAAGATTGTATGTGCAAGCTAAGCTAATGGAAATATAGCATGCTCGCAGTTATTTACCGTAGTAGATTGACTGACATTGTACAATTTGCAGCAGATAACATGAAAATTTTTTTGTTTAACTATCGTTTACTGTTAGCCTTTGGTAACAGTTTTGACCCAGATCAGGCCAGATAAAACACTGGGCCTGATCTGGATCTGATCTGATCTGATCATATACTTTATGCGCCCATGTGATTTGTTACAGCAATCTGCCTTACAGAAGTATTCAATGTGTGCAAAATGAAAAAGGAAACAAAATAAATCAGTTTTTGATTAAATGACAATGTACACCTTTTTGAACTTAGTTGTTGTCACCGTTTTTCACCTTTTCTAAAGGTGTGATAATACCAAGTTGGTGTGATCAGATTGTCTCGCAGCTTTTCATTGTTCCTAACTGATACTTGGCATACACCTAACACCTGGAAGTAACATGCTGCCAAACAAATTATAGTTTTAAATGAAATAACAGCCTTTTCTTTACCTGTAGCCATTTCCTTCACACTGCACTCTTGCAAAAGGTTTTTGTGTCATTTGTTGTTTATCCTTTCACAATTCTCATTACTTTAATTTTTACCCATTTATCCTTTGCATGTCAGCAGGGTTCAAGCTGGGCCCTGACAGTAGGATTAGGTAGAAGTGATAGTCAGATATGGAGAAGTTGTAGCGCAAAAATTACTAAACTTTCTGTCACTTTAGAAGCAAATTAGCCATTACAAATACTATTGCCCTTAAATGGAAGGAGAAATATGATGCAGTGATAGTACATTGTCACCACAGCTTGGGTTTGTGTGATGAGTCTCCCATTTAGAGCAAAATTTCGGCCCCAAGGGTGACTATTTTGCCCCCTAGCTTATTCCCTGGTCAGCTGTTGTGTGGGGCCAGATGTGTAGTTTGGCCCCAAACCTTCACCTACTTCTGGGCCCCCAGATAAGGTTGTAATTGAAAATTATTTTTATTTCTCAACCAAAACATATGTTGTTGGTACTCCAAAGAACTGGGTACTCCAAAGAACCGTCTGAATGAGACGGTTCTTTTGAGCGCCAAAAACATATGTTTAAACTAATGGCTAAGAAAATATTCACAGTTTTACGCAATAAACCTTTGCCCGTCTTGACCTTTGTTCTTCTGTGCTTTATATGAGTAACAAAGACTCTAGCATGGCTAAGTCTTTCCTGCTTGCCTATGTCAGCTGTACCATATACAAATAAAATGTATCAATTCCATCATTTCTCTTGTATATTTCAGAAAGAGGCATATGTCTTCCGACAGTGTCACTATGGTTACTATTTGTTTATATAGAAGCCTCGGTGCGGCTGAGAGAGCTAAAAAACTTGCCATTTAATTTAGATCTATGTCGGCCTTTTGCTGCTCATTGGTAAGTCTGTGTCATTAACAATTAATTAACCCTTTTAGGACCAATGGAATATTCAATAAAGTTTGATACAGTTCAGTTAGGATGGTCCATTATATATATATTGAGGGGCCATAGGTTTTAATTTAAAAAAAAAATCTCTCTGAAGATCGATTAAGTCTTAGCAAACAGTGCAGACCCGGATGAAATGCTGCATTTCATCTGGGTCTACACTGTATGTCGAAGTACCCATTTAGGGGAAAGCATTAACCCTAATTCGGCCAATATTTTTTGTCCTGAAGATGTCTACTTTTTATGTCGGCTGCATGTATTCAAGTGCACTTCAGACTAGATTTTATCATGGAAGCAAACATTAGACTGCTTATCTTGGTCCATATTGCTGGCAATATAGGCTACCCACATGGGTGAAAAATTTCAGGATTATTCCTGAATTCAGGATTTTGAGGATGACTTTCCACAGAAAGTCATCCTCATAATGCTGAATTAAGGAGATTGTATTAGCTTCTCTGATTTATTTTCAGTCTGTCTAAGGACAACTGACCATTTAAATTTGAAATTGCGGATATTTAGTTGGCATACAGTACTACAAGTTTTAAGATTGAAATTTCAAAAGTTTAGGAATTTAGATATTTTTAACTATCATCCATATACCTGGGAACATAAGCAGATGAGAGCAGAGGACAAAAGTCATGACTGGTTGGAAAAGAGTTGATGAATAGATCCTTGCTTCATTGTCATGTGTCTGATAGATTCTAATTCTAATGCACTTGCTTTTGTAACGTGACGTCTGATTTGATTATGTCAAAAATTTGCGACAGCATATCCTGCGATATACTGTCAGAAATAGTTTGACGTCATTAATTACATCACATTTCGTCTGATGACGTGTGGCTTCATGTGACTTGCAATGCTCCAATTTGAGCCAAGACTGCAGAAGCGCATTAGATTGGGGATAACCATAATATTCAAAATTTTCATTTGGGGAGGTATATCGTCGGATATACGGTCCCAAATCACGTTTTACTAAAAACTAAATTTGCGTCTGTATATCCGACGATATACCTCCCCAAATGACAATTTTGAATACAATTATGCCCTAAGTGTCACCCCAGTTTGAAATTAATAATACTTGTAAAAGATGATGATTCACTTACCCATATATATGTCTAAATAAACAAAAAAAGCGTAAAAATGTTAGTGATTTTTTATCAATAAGTTCTTGGGTACAGTAAAACCTGTGTAAAATGGCCACTCAAATATAGACAAAACAAAGATCTTAATGACAAATGGTAGCTTAAAAATGAAGGTGGAAAGTATTGCAGAATGCTCCCCTTGGACAATTATTAGTTGATTAGAATTTGGTGACTTTGACCTATAGGCTATATACTCGCTGGATGTTCAGGTATTCAGTGAGAATATAGGTCAAGGCCACCAAATTCAAATTCAGGAGCAGTCTGATCTGGGTTTGCACTGTTTGTCTTGGCCTTTTTTGGCTGGCAACTAGTGTTGGAAATTTTAGAACATCTACTATACATACTGTATTGTCTTTTTCAGTATTGGTTATCCTGTTGTAACTTTAGGATTTGGTTTTAAGACATATGTATCATACAAAATGAGATTGGTAAGTAGCTCTATAAACATTTGTCTGTGCTTTCTCAGCTTTAAGCATTTCACTTTTAAAACCCTTTCCTTCATGAATATTCATGCTAGGCTCCACCCACTATGAGTAATTATATAAATCAATTTTCATGGTGGTACATAGAACAAAGAAATTACTTGTCGGGTCCTAGTGTAGGATCAGATATATCATATTTATACCCCCGCAAATTTTGTTTGTGGTGGGTATACTGTTTTCACGTTGTCCGTGCATGCGTGCGTGTGTCCGTGTGTGCGTGCGTGGGTCCGTCCGTCCGTAACGTTTTGTTTCCTTAATACCTTGAAGAGTCATTGCTGGCTTTTCATCAAACCTTGCAAACATGTTCATATATGCAAGACAAATACTTTAGACAAAAAAAGTAAGGGCTAGGGGCCAATTCTATTATAGTTATTTCCCTTTGTAGTTCTAAATGGCTTTTAGTATATGGTTTTATGCTTATGCTATTATAGGCCATACACGGGGTGCGTGGGTGTGTGCGTGCTTCCGTCCGTCCGTAACTTTGTTTCCTTAATATCTTGAAGAGTCATCGCTGGATTTTCATCAAACCTTGCAAACATGTTCATATATGCAAGACAAATACTTTAGACAAAAAAGTAAGGGCTAGGGGCCAATTCTATTAGAGTTATTTCCCTTTGTATTTCTAAATGGCTTTTAATATATGGTTTTATGCCTATGCTATTATAGGCCATACACGGGCCGCGGATCAACTTCTACCACAGTTTTTAATGGAACAATTTGATACTTTTCCTTGACAATGTAGACACATTGAACATATGCATGAAGGAGTTTGGTTCAGAAAAATTAATTTTTGACAAAATGACAATTGTGAGAACTTAGACAATTTTTCCCTTATAGGGCTTTTGTATATGCATAGATTGTGCCTTCATGGGCCGATCAACTCCTACCACAGCTTTTGATTGAGCAATTTGATACTTTGTCTATACAATGTAGACATATTGAACATATGCATGAAGGAGTTTGGTTAAGAAAAAATAATTTTTGACAAAATTACAGCAGTGAGAATTTAGACAATTTTTCCCTAATAAGGTGCTTTTGTATATGCATAGATGGTGCCTTCATGGGCCGATCAACTCCTACCACAGCTTTTGATGGAGCAATTTATTACTTTGTCTATACAATGTAGACACATTGAACATATGCATGAAGGAGTTTGGTTAAGAAAAAATAATTTTTGACAAAATGACAGCAGTGAGAACTTAGACAATTTTTCCCTAATAAGGTGGTTGTATATGCATAGATGGTGCCTTCATGGGCCGATCAACTCCTACCACGGCTTTTGTTGGAGCAATTTGATACTTTGCCTATACAATGTAGACACATTGAACATATGCATGAAGGAGTCCGGTTGAAAAAAAAATATGACAAAATGACAGTCATGAGAACTTAGACAATTATTCCCTTATATGGCTTTTGTATATGCATGGATAGTGCCTTTATGGGCAGATCAACTCCTATCACAGCTTTTGATGAAGCAATTTGATACTTTGCGGATACAATGTAGACACATTGAACATATGCATGAAGGAGTTTATAATGTTTGTTAGCACAAATTCTACTGAAATCTTCTTTTCAAAACTAAGGTCTGCTGGTTTGAATTATAACTTGCCAAGTTTTTTCACTGACTCTTACTGTGCGGGGGTATCTAATAAGCATTGCTTATTGACTTTTTTCATTCCATAAGAAAACGGAGTAGACCCTGATCAGGCAGCTCTTACAAGAGCTGCCTGATCTGGGTCTGCTCTGTTTGCAAAGGCATTTAAAGGCGTCTCTATGAGGTAAAGGGTTAAGAATTTCTTATTATTAGAGATTGGTGAGAGCATGAATGCCATTGGTTCAATTCAAAGTAACTGTCACCGAATAGTTGTTATGGTAACTTTGAACTGAAATCATGGTGTTCATACTTCTATGAACATCTTAAAATAAAATACACCTTGTATTTACAATTTTATTATAAATATCTATACATACATGTGGAGGGCATTGGCTCAGTGGTAGAGTGTTAGACTATGGATCGAAGAGTCGCTGGTTCGAGATTCACCAGAGGCACTGTGTTGTGTCCTTGAGCAAGACACTTTATCCTCTGCTTAGTACTGGATCAACCTAGGAAGACATGAAAACATCCTAACGTGACTGAAAAATTGTTGACTGGGACATAAACCCTCAACACAAATTAAAATACATGTATCCATATAGAATTTATTAGGGCCCCTATTATTGTTTTCGACTTGTCCGTCTGTCCGTGGTCACTCTAACTCAGTCATTTTTGATCGGATTTCTTCCAAATTTCATATATGGATTGCTTTCATCAACCTCTTGTTCAAGTTCGAATACAGGTTTTGTCCGACATCCTATAAACAAGATGGCTGACAAAATGGTCGCCACTTATCAAAATCCGCTGTCGTGGTCACGCTAACTCAGTCATTTTTAATCGGATTTCTTCCAAATTTTATATATGAATTGCTTCCATCAACCTTTCATTCAAGTTCGAATATGTGTTTTTTCCGACATCCGATACCCAAGATGGCCAACAAAATGGCCGCCGCCTATCAATGTCTGCTGTCGTGTTCACTCTAACTTAGTCATTTTTTATCAGATTTCTTTCAAATTTCATATATAGATTGCTTTAATCAAACACTCATTCGTGTTCGAATATGGGTTTTGTCTGACGAACGATAACCAAGATGGCTGACAAAATGGCCACTGCCTATCAGTGTCGGCTGTCGTGCTCAGTCTAACTAAGTCATTTTTGATCAGATTTCTTCCAAATTTCATGTATGGATTGCTTCCATCAAACTCTAGTTCAAATTTGAATACAAGTTTTGTCCGGTGGCGGACAAAATGGCCGCCGCCTATCAATTTGCTTTTGTGGACAATCTACCTTAATCTTTAATAACCTGATTACCTCCAAATTTCATATTTGTCTGATAACCAAGATGGTCGCCAAAAATAACCAAGATGGCTGCCAAAATGGCCGCCACCTATCAGTTTACACTTATGGACACTCTAACTTACTCATTTATCACCCAATTTCTTCCAAATTTCATATATAGATTACTTTCATCAAACTATTCACATCTGAATATGGGTTTTGTCAGATGAATGATTATCAAGATATTCGCCAAAACGGATATCCCCTTTTCACTGATGGGCATAAGGCAGGCCCCTTTGTCGGAGTCCGACTGTTCTAGTTTATACTTCACAATACACAAAAAATATCAATAATTAATATTTAATAATTTTTAACAGTAAACATCCAAACATGACCTCGAACAAATTTTGTTCTTATCATTCATATGCATCCATACTTTGTCTTTGTATATGCGAGCAGCTACGGTTCAGGCATATGAACAGACTCGGCTGAGCCTTTGCTGTTTACTCAGGGATTTTTCTACCTTTCTGAAGTTGAGGCCAGAGGCCTAAAGCATTTGAACCATCAAAATTGGAAAAATTTGATACAGTGGATTAAAAAACATAAGAAATTAGCAGTGTATAGTTGTAACATTTTTGTAGCTTTCATAGCCCATCATGAAAATTTGCATAAAAATGTGCATGAAAACATGTTTGCATTTTCATTCACATTTTTATGCAAATTTTCATGCATCTGTAACTTTGCTATTTTTGTTTGGATTTTCGTAAAATTTTCACAAAAATGTAGAACTAAGAATTTAGGAATGATATAGAGCAATTTGGGAATTTTTTTGCTCATTTTTGAATTGGGAAAGGGCGGATATTCAGCCCCAAATCAAGCCTAGGAAAATCCCTGTTACTGATGTGATAAGTAGTGAAATATCATGCATTAAGTACAGTAAAACCTGTCTTAAGAGACCACTCAAAAATAGACAAAACAAAGGTCTTAGAGACAAATGGTAGCTTAATGAAGGTCGAAAGTATTGCAGAATGCTCTCTTGGAGCATTCTGCAATACTTTTGACCTGCATTAAGCGATAATCGGTCTTGAAAACCAATTTTGGTATTTTTCTTGAGTGGCCGCTTAAGACAGGTTTTACTGTACCAACATCTCATGAGCTTGCCCATTTCTTGGTCTATAGCAAGCTTTTTTTGGTCTTTTTCAGAGAAAACAAAAAGATGTACAAAAAGCTAATGATTTTTATTATCACTTGATACAGCAAGCACTGCCTCTAGAATTACAGAATGTAGAAAAACAAAAAGGTAAGTTGTAACAATGATATACATTTTTATTATATACCTATAAATGATACATCTTTTGAACTGTCTGTTTTCTGGCTATAGGATACAGAAAGCCAGATCAACAAACTGAGGTTTTCTGATTCCGTATCGCCATCCTTTAAAACAAGGCTTAAGTCGTTTTCCTGTTTTTGCGGCGACGTTACATAAAGCAAATTTTCAAGCATGAAACCAGAGATGGAAACATTATGGCATGAGGTCATGAAACATAGCGTTATGGCAAACGTTTCCGCATTTTTTAGGGAGTTAAGACTAAAACAAATTATATAAAATCAGAAAAATGTCAGAAAAAGGTATATGATAAACATATTTTCATAATTGTAACTTGATCTGGCGTACGGTATCCCGTCTTGTGGATGAGGCCATGCCATTGGATCACCCTTGACGCTTACTGTCTCTGGGGATCTGATGGTATGACCTCATCCACTAAACGTGATACAGTTTGCCAGATCAAAATACTATTATGATAATATGTATATACCGCTTCTCTCAGAATTGCAAATAAATTTGTAAATAAGAAGTACAAACCAAATTAAGAGTTGGTCCAAGATTGAGTCTTGTCTGTCTCGAGAAAGCTGTAAAATATTGTTGAAAAGATTCAAAATATCATGTCCTATTTCCTGCCAAAAGTGCATTTTTTCTGTAATAAAAGTACAGCTTTAAAAATAGCCTGATCACTGGTTTTCAAATTTGCATACCTGTGTCACTGATCCAATCAAATCATCAAGAGAGGGAGCACAGTGGCTCAGTGGTAGAGTGCTTGACTTGAGACCAAGGGGCCACAGGTTCGAGCCTCACCGACGTCACTGCGTTATGTCCTTGAGCATGACATATTTATCCTTGCTTAGTACTGGTTCAACCCAGGAAATCCTGTCCCAACATAAATGAAAGATTGTTGACTGGAACGTAAAGAATCAAATCAAGAAAAACCTGTCTTCGGGGTTACCGGCAAAGCAAAACTCAAACCAGTCTTCCCCCAGCTACAGAAACAAGCTAGAAAATTGAAATTTCGTCGTAGCAAGTTAAGATATACCTTTCAGAAAGTGAATATCAAAGGCGCTGATCAGTCTGCGGTTTGCTGTTTGCAAACCCCGAAGACAAGTTTTCTCGCATTGAGACACAAATGAAAAAAATCTAGCCAAATATCAAATACAATGTACACTACCACACTTAAGCCAAGCATTGTAAGAACGATCTGCAATTTAATAATTTGACAAATTTTGAACTAGTTTCAAATCCAGAGCTTCTCTGTACCCAAAATATTAAATCTCCAATAATTATGAATTCAATACATTAATCCTTACTAGCCTCACCTACCCCCACCAGCTAATTTTAGCATCAAGTCCATCCTGGTTACTGTTGCAAAACTTAGGAAAATTAAGGGAACGCATGTGTGGCTGGTGACAAGGGGAGCCTTCTATATATGTAGGCAATGCTCATGCTCTTGTCTCAAAGAACATTATGATCGATGATCTTCATGTGAGTTGATATATTACGAAGGTGTGCATCTGCTGAATTATGTCTGTGTTAAAACTTTATTTTAAATGGTTAGGACATTGATTTGCGTATCACAGTGTCTAGTCAATGCATGCTTGGTTAGTCCCAATGAAAATGAATAATGTAATGTAAGTGTTAGATATAGTAAGACCTGTCTTAAACGGCCACTCAAAAAGAAGACCAATAATTGGTTTTCAAGACCAGTTATCACTTAATGCAGGTCAATAGTATTGCAGAATGCTCCAAGAGGGCATTCTGCAATACTTTTGACTTTCATTAAGCTACCATTTGTCTTTAAGACCTTTGTTTCGTCTATTTTTGAGTGGCCGCTTAAGACTGGTTTTACCGTTATCCACAAGTGGAAACTAGGTGATATTGCACACACACTGTTTGCTAATGTCCGATATTTCAGGATGCAAGTCATTAATTGTTTAACTCTTTGCCTACTGGGTAATTCAGCATGCTTTTTTGTCGTCTGCTGTTTTTTTTCAAAATCAACTTTTTCGAAAAAATATATCTGGAATACCAGTAGAGTGTCAAACAGTTTGGATCCAGATCAGGCCCGACATTTTGTCGGGCCTGATCTGGGTCTGATCTGTTTGCAAAGGCTATCAGCAGACGACACTAGTAGGGCCTAAAATTAAAAAAAAATGTGTGTTTCCGGTTACCCTACCGTGGCCTCTTTTTGCCCCGGACCCTAAAGTTTTTAAGCATATTTAGGGGATTTCAAAGGTATTTCCCAGGTCGGCCATCTTGTTTCCCCATCTTCCCCATGTAAAAACTTTTAACAAAATAAAAATATTTTCCTACCTACCGTCCCTATTTTAAAATTTCATGTAACATGAAACACACATATTTTTTTTTTGGCCTAGGCAAAAAATTAATGAGTGAAACATCTTTTTCAGCTTTACCTTCAAAATCCGAAGAGGAAGTAATCTCAAATGGTACAGTACCAACAGACAAGTCACAGACGTCGTCGTCGTCATCAAAATCTATAAAAGAAGAAAAAGAGAATAAAAAATCCAGTAAAACAGAAGAAAACGAGGACGACGATATACAGTACATAGAGCAGAGTTTACCAAAGAAATCAGACGTGAATAGTTACGATGAAAGTGCTGATAATTTTGCCAACGATCAGCAGGCTAAAACATATAAACAACAGAACGGTATAGGAAAAGTTTCGACAGCAAAATTAAACAGTGCAAAGGACAATAGCTCAAAGAAAGGCAAAAATTACACTAAAGCAGATATAACCTCTTCAGCATTTACATATAACAAGGATGAAGCTTATATACAAAGGTAGGTCCATTAGTCCAGTTTAGCGTAAAAATTGTGATTATATTTCTTAACTTATCAGTCTAAAGGTATGCATTGGGTGCTCAAAAGAACCGTTTCATTGAGACTGTTCTTTTATGCACCCACAACATATGATTTGGTTGGGAAATAAAAAAATTAGTTTATAACATAAATGTGGGGCAATAATGTTCACTAATATGTAGATATAACATAATGTATTTCGCCCTAGTCGCCCCCTAGCTTATTCTCTGTTAAAATACATGTAGTACTATTGAATGACTTTAATGATACTAAGGATTGATAAAGTGACAGATTATCTTTAACCCTTTGTATACTAGTGGCTCCTAAATGCATATTTCGGCTAACAGTGAAGACCCAGATGAAATGTTGCATAATGCGGCATTTCATCACTGTTTGTCTTAGCAAACGGTGAAGATCCTGAATCAGGATCTACACTGTTTGCTAAGACAAACACAATATCCAGGGAAAGAAACACAGTTTTATTTGAAAATAATAACCTGTGACACCTCCATATACTAAGTTTATTGTAACAAACCAGAAGGAAGAATCCATTTGTACATAAAATGTAAAACAACTTTACTTTAATACTGTGATAACTAGTTTTAAAAAAGTATTAATTCTGCCATGTTTTTGGTGATTTTTTATAGCTAGTAATTTCCTCCATAATTTGCAAATTGTTTTCATTGCCCATGTCAGTGTTGACTTAAGAAATAGATCAGCTCCAGCAGTGAAATGTTGAGTAATAATTCACTGTTTGGAGGTCAGTTGTAAAGAAGATCAAATCACGAGCGTGCAGCGCGAGTGATTTATCTTCGTACAACTGACCGATTCTAACACACAATGAACGACGAAAACACATTTGAAGTCTTCAGTTTCTTCCAACTGTCCGCCATTGCACTGAAGAACTCCCGCCAATACTTAGACTACGTCACAAACGTTTACATGTAATTGTAACGTCTTTCAAGAGTAAAAACAATGTTACACCGTCTAACGCCATGAATGACGTCATTTTCCAGTGACGTCAGCCATCACACACTTTAGCTGTGAATTATTGTCCGATATATCACAGTTTGTTACAGTTGGCTCGATAGGCGAGGTGTGTTAGAATGTGTCCTTCATCGTTCCAGTGTATAGATGTACCACAACTGGTGAGTAATGATCTATGAATCATTCCATTTTAAAAGGTTCAAGCGGAACATTTAAAATGAGCCGGTTGGGATGGTACATCTGTGTGTGTCACAAAAAGTATAGGAAATGCATATGTATATGTTAACCCCTGAAACCCCTATTTCTAGAATCCATTTTCAATATTGTAAATACACGCCTCAAAGCTTTTTGTTTATCTACAGTTTCATATTTAGTTATTCATGATGAAATATTATGTTCATTTCATTTCAGGCTAGAAAGCGATATCAAAAGACTCAAGACTGATTTACAAATGAGTAGAAATTCAGAACAAGAGGTGCGATCTCAAATCAATAGTTACATTTTAGATGATAAAAATTGTCGCTCAGAGCTCTATCAACTTCAGCAGGATAATGAGAATCTACAGAACAAGTAAGTCACATTCTTATTGTTTATATCTCTAAATGCAATACCAGAAGTATACAAAAATACAATAAAACCTGCTAAATCGCCCCCCCACCCTATAAACCGCCAAACTTGCATAACGCATTTCCCCATGTCCCAATTTTCCGCCATGCAAATTCCCTGGTTAAAGCTCCAAATTCCTTTACTGCCATCCCCCACTCATTTCAAAGTACAAACGTTCATTTTTATGCACAAATTCCCCCGTATTCACCGCCATGTGACCAAGCGTCGGTATTGATTAGATGATCAAAGGAGTGTCATAAACTAATCATGCGAGAAATCAACCATTGTTAAATGCAGTCCATCGATGTGATAATTACAGTTAACAATGTACCATTGATGAATTAGTAAGTTTTAACCTCTATGTAAAACTGAGATGATTTCATCTTGGTTTGGCCTGCAAAAGAAAATAAAGTTTTGTCTGGTCAGTTTGTAAAATGTTATCGCCAAAACGGAAAAGAGTGATTTTGTAAAGACATTATGCAGCAACATATTGCGGCTTGTTTTCCACACAAAATGGACTTGCTAATCAACTGCAGACCAGTAGGTAATATCTTAACTAAGCGAGTTTTATTATTTCTTATATTCATTGAATATTTTGCAAACTGGAACATCGGTCGATGTCCACCGATGACAGCAGGGCCTGAAAGTACAACGTAGACTCTGTTTTTCATCAATAGTGCATACATGTCCTTATATTTCAACATCTAGCTGACAGAATTCCAAACCTTTATCTATCGCCAAACTCATTATACCGCCCAAATTCCCGCTTCCCGATGGTGGCAATATATCGAGGTTTTAGTGTACCACAACTAAACAAAGGCTATCAATACTAAGAGGCATAATTATGCAAATCACTTGCTTTCTTATTTCTCCACACAAACATGTGCTGCTGAAACTAAGGCCAAATGTGGCTGACTAGAGAAGTTAAGTTAATTGAAGGCATTCCATAAAATATATCCACAGTCAGGGATTTTTTTGTGTGTTCTCAGGGGCTGAAATTTGGCCCCATTCCCAATGTAATTTATGTGACTTTTTTCCCAATTTAAAAAAATCCCAATCTTCAATAAAAATAAAATATATATATTTTGTTTTGAAGATTGGGATTTCATTCAGTCAACACATACACAAGCTACATGGTGACGATCTCCTACAATTTAACGGCAATAGTATACATTTGTAATAGCTAATTTGTTTTTTATTGACCAAAAAAGACATAATTGTGCACTTTAACAAATATCCAAATTTAGGGGTTTTCTGTTCTACTTTTCACTAGGGCCCCTTCCCAAAATTGCAAAAAAAATCCTTGACAGTTTTAGCCCTCGTTATAAGGAAGTTAGCCTAAAAGTTCTGATTTAGGCAGATAATAAAAGCGTCTTTGGTTCATAATTTGATTATCAAAGGACATTTGGAATCATTCATATTTTACAGGCAAGTTTTAAAGATCAGGATTTCGACAACTATGAACTTCCACTTGAACTTCCACTCATGATCGTAATTGAAGCTAGAACCATGTTATTTTTGTGTTTCAGATTACATAACTTGGTAATAAGTCGACAGAAAGATAAAGAAAATTCTTCAATATTAGAAAAGAAGCTTCAAGAGGAGCGTAAAAGTAAAAGTGTTATAGAGCAACAATTATCAACAGAACGTAAAGCTAAGAAAGCTGAAGAGGCTGCTGCTGCTCGGGCTGTTGCTATAGCTAATGCTACAAGGTGAGTGGTCCTGGCCTGAGCTTTCCTCTGCTCACATACTGTGTGTATGTGAGAAGCAAAGGCTCTGGCTTGTCCATCCGTGCATCTGTCCGTTTGTCTGTCAGTTCAAAAAAAAATAAGTTAGGGTTTTTAAAATTTTATAAATGGATTCTCATAAAAAAGCACCCCGAATTCGTATTTTTTTTAGTCCCGAATTATCTCCCTTTGTGGAGTTATGCCCCTTTTAAAGGGTCAGAATGAAATTTTGTAATCAATATATATCAAATACTTGGTCTGACAGCTGGTAGAGGATAATGAGTAGATTACCTGGTGAAAATATTTTTTTTCGAGTTATTGCCTCATTGAAAACTTGTAATAAAGACATCTCGAAAACTTTTATAGCTAGTAGCCTAAAATTTGGTCTGCTGATAGAAGATGACGAGTAGATTACCTGGTAAAAAAGTTAATGTATTTTTTTTAGTTATTGCCCTTTGGAAATTTGGCAATCCAGATGTCTCAAAAATTATTATGGCTAGCAGCTTCAAATTTGGCCAGCAGATACAGGATGGTGAGATCATCCTTATGGACAAGCTAATGGTTTTGGGCACAGTGTTTCATAAACACAATTTCTAGTTTGGAGTACCCACAACATAAGAAAACTAAATTATGGAGGTCTGATTGACAGTTAAGTAATCAGGGAACTTTTCATTGTACAGTAAAACCTGTCTTAAGTGGCTACATAAAAATAGACAAAACAAGGGTCTTAATGGAAAATGGTCGCTTAATGAAGGTCAAAAGTATTGCTGAATGCTCCCCTTGGAGCATTCTGCAAAACTTTTGACCTTCATTAAGCGATAATCAGTATTGAATACCCATTTTTGGTGTTCTTTTTGAGTGGCCGCTTAAAACTGGTTTTACTGTAACTCTTTTAAATACTGAGCACTAATTTTCCCTCCAAAAAGTACTAAGCAAAATATATCTGTAAAACTAACTTATTTGTGATTTGAGTTTAGAACTGTTAAATGTGTCTGTGGGCCACCTATTATGTCACAACGATTATGTTTAAACCAGATAGATGAGGCCAGAATTTTTTTTATTAGCTGATTTACAAACCCTCCTACTGTAATTTTCCGGAAATTAGAAAAAAATATCTTTTTTTTTATTTAACCGCTCTAAATATTATTTGTTTCACTGAAAAAAATAATGTATTTTTGAGGTTCTGTCTGTGTGTTTTTGAGAGTGACACTATTAAAAGTGATTGTCCTGTCAGAATTTTAGGAAAATGATGAATTATTTAAAGATTTAATACAGACTGTTGGTTTACCTTACTAGTTTTACTGTTTGTTCTGGAGATATTAAAAAAAGAAAAGCTATGAAAATGACCAGTCAAGTTTTTTTTTCATCCCCGACCCTAAATCTGATTTTTTTGCGTAGATCAACTAATGAAGAATTCTGGCCTGAAGGTAACATGACAAATACAGATATCAGTTGCAAATTATGCTGCTTCAAATTATGCTGCTCCTTTAATCTGGTGAAAATTGTTTTCCATTGTCAGTGTGTTTGAAAATGGTATAAATATTAAAGCACTTTTATTAAGAGGTACGATATTTATAATTTTTTTTGTATATAATATGTGCCTGTGTGTATGTAGGTTTGAAAGTAATCCATGCTGCTTGTATTATTTTGTATACATGTAAATCATCTTTGTACTTTATACTTGTATTCTTTTTTGGCGTTAGCTTATAGAGGGCCTCATGGAAGATAAGCTTTTTTCGCTAAATGTGTTACCCTCTGAAAATAAAGACTATTATTATTATTATTATTATTATTATTATTGTTACCAGAAAATAGCAAATAGAAATACACATGTTTCATAATGATGAAAACCATCATTGTTACAGAGTCGACAGTTGTTCTGAAAGCTGTATATCAAGAAGACGAGATACAGAAAATGATATTAAACAGTTAAAATGGGATTTAAAAACACGGGAAGACCAGTGTCGACAGCTTGAAAAGGAGGTTCAGGTGAGTTTTATTCAGGTTTTTTTTGAAACAATTTTAAATCTTCGAATGACCAGGAAGTGCTACACATGCATATCATCCGGCCGTGTAGTGCAGTCAGTAACATGGCTGACTACTGATGGGTGTCTGACTGCTGATCCAGGGGTCGCTAGTTCGAACCCGGCCCGGTCCCATACTTTCGTGGAGATTAATCATGAAATAATCTCAATGGGCTGCATAGTGCAGTCGGTAACATGTCTGACTACAGATGCGTGTCTGACTGCTGATCCAGGGGTTGCGAGTTTGATCCCGGCCTGGTCCCATACTTTCGTGGAGATTGATCATGAAATAATTTCTTCGGTCATTCTCCTCCTTTTCACTTATTCCTTCAAGAAGGGTTGTTGTCAGTCACAAGTGAAAGTAATGTGCAATGAAGTACTGGTGAACCGCTTGTTCAAGCTTGCCCAGGAAAAAAAAGTGTGGTTAGGTGAAGTGACCTTCCCGACATGACCATAGCTGTTTACTGGGATGTAAAGCAACAAAACAAATAAACACTCCCATATCATGGTTCAACCCATGGTACCCAGAGGAAAAGACATGAGAACCCAAACAAAGACACACATATTGCAGGCAGAATCCAGCTAAAGTAAAGCAATCAGGCCCCGAGGTTATGAAACTTTTCATACTCAACGCAGCTGAGCATGAAATTTCAACTGCTCATAAAAACTAAAATACGGACAAATAAAGAAGTGTCTTGCTTTAAGTCTCTCAGATGTTGTATTTATCATGCTAATAAATGTTAAAATGCTAATAATTGTTGGCATTTTAACATTTATGAGCAGGATTAATTTCGTGCTCAGCTGAGTTGAGCATGAAAAAAGCTTTATAACCTCGGGGCCAGCTCTCTAATTCTCAGCGTGACGATTTCCTAATTAGAAAGGGCAAAAGGAATATGGTAAATCAAGGACCATTCATAAAATCCCGTACAATTGGAGCAACAAAAACAATGAACTAACAACAACAGTAACACCATCTTAGGAAGGACAGCAGCAACAGCCAGGGGGATGGGGGCTTTAATAATTTTTCTTGTCAATTTTTTGCCCTATTGCTACTCATTTAAAGTCATAGGAGTTGATAATTGAGCCACTGCATACCAAAGCCATTGAAATGGCTAATACTAATTGAGCTCACAAACTGAGCTGATCTGAGCCTTTGCTGGTTGAACAAACCACATTGTTGGAAATCTCGTGTCGCAGCTCATATGTGGTTGCACAATTCAGGCAGACTGGACCTAAATCTCTATTTGCACAAATGTGGCAGTTTGCATTCCCATTACAGCCAGATAGCTCCTCATTTGCAAAGTTGATCATTGGATCTCTGATGATGAATTTTGCCAATCAATGTATATACTGATCACTGTTAGAAATTCCAACATTACACATTGCGCCTTTGTGATTCCCATGCAACAACGTCAGGTTTTCTCGCATCAAAGCCCGAATTATAATTTGTAAAACCACAAAAATGTTTATTATATATATTTAGTAAAGTATAAGCTTTTAAAAGATGATCAATGAATTGGTCTTGTGTGGATTTCAGTCTCTACGACAGTTAAAAGAGCAACAGAATGATACAGAAGTATTGATGTCAGCTTTAGCAGCAATGCAGGATAAAACAACTCATTTAGAAAACAGTTTGAGTGCTGAGACTCGCCTTAAGTTAGACTTATTCTCTGCTCTAGGAGAAGCTAAAAGACAGATGGAAATTTTACAAGGTAATTCTTTAAATATTCCCACACGTTCATCATCATCATCATCATCATCATCATCATCATCATCATCATCATCATCATCATCATCATCACCACCTCACCGGCGTCACTGTGTTGTGTCCTTGAGCGAGAACATTAATCCTAGCTTAGTACTGGTTCAACCCAGGAAGACCCGTCCCTATATAACTGAAAGATTGTTGATGGGATGTAAAGAATCAAATCAAACAAACAAACAAACCATCATCATCATCATCATCATCATGTTTTTCTGATTAACATGCAGGTGCAGGGGCATCGTCCAGATCTGTGGGCCCACTCCAGGTAGCTGACTAGCTGCACACATAGCAGATATCATTTTCAGGTTTTCCTTCCATGGGGGTCGACTGTCGTGAGTGATAGGTTGTTCTCATCAATTTCTTATGTGTGATGTTGGGCCTCCCAAGACCCCGCATTCCATCAACCTCGATATGACATGTGGTCCTGATTGCATCACTTGAATGCTCCACATGTATGTCCATACAAATGAAGCCTTCTCTCAAATACTAAATACTATTTGTAACTTAATTCATTTGTTATTAGATTTCTTTCAAGTTTCATACATTACAAATTTTATGCACAATTTACAATCATCAGTGTTACATGCAGGTTCATATATGTGTCCTTTCAAGGAAAATGTGTGTAATTGCAGCAAACATTTTGGTGGGTATCTTGGAAATTATCATGGGTGAAAGTTTTAATGATTAATCCTGAATTCAGGATGGACTTGAAATGCTGAATTAGGGAGATAATAATAGTATAGCTTCTCTGATTAATTTTCAGATTATTTAAACACAATGGAAATTTTGAACTTTCACCCATCAAATTTTCATTTTAGTGGCTATTTTGGCAACAGCTTTGAAAGCATCATTTTCACATATTTTTGCAGGAGTTATACAGAAAAGGGATGAGGAAATAGCCGACCTTAAGTCCAAGATGTCAGAGGTCATGGCCCTTATGCCTAATGGCTCCATGGACAGTATGTCTCGGGCAAAACCGGAAAGTTCCTCGCCCTCACCACTCTTCTCCACGGCACAGTCAAACGACCCCATGATTGTCAAGTCCAACCTGAACCCCCACGCCTCCGATTATACCCCCAAACAGATGTAGACAAGATTGGTGCCCAGCTAGCGGAGACCCTAACTTACTCTTTATGATTTAGTCAGCTTAACTAAGAACCAGTCTTGGATTTGAATACCATTTTATGGTTAGAAGATAATTCTAATGTTGTGGCAGGGATACAGAAATTTTGGTATCTGAATTCATTTACATGAAACGGTACAAACTGAAACAGCAAACTAAAATGAATCAATAAAGTTTTTCTCAAATTGCTGTCTCTTCATTGACATTTGTTCAATGCTTGCTGTATTTAATTGTTTAGTGTACGAGTTGTTGTTGAGAAATCAAGCATTTTCCTTATTATTTCCCTGGCCTTTTGAAGAAGAGCAAGGGCCACACAAGGTCATTAATACTTTCAATTTATTGGTATCACTGTATCTCCATAGTTTAAAAAATGTATATTATCATATGATGTGCCTGGGAGTGATTAAACGCCATGTATCAATACAAATTTAGTAACGTTATGTAACAAAACTCATAACAACATTGCTTACATAATGGCAAAATTTTGACATTTTCATGCCAAAAATGCAATTGCAAACGAATTATATGTTAAATAGAATCTAACATTCTCGCTCCTGTAATGTTGAACATTAAACTCATTGCAGAAAAGCATTTAATTGCTCAGCAAGCCTATCATTTGATGCTTTTCCCCAACTCGTTTAATAAATTCAATAATACATGATCCTCATATATTAGTCGATATATAAATGCTTCAAAAGGTTCTCAAAAAGTTATGAAAAAAATATACCAGCTCTTGCTCTTATAACTAGAATATGTGGAAACAGGTTTAGATAAACAAATATTTTTAGCGTACAGTTGTAAATATTTTCTTACCCATCAGTTTAAACAAATGTTTTGGGTGGTCAAAGAACCGTCTCAATGAGACGGTTCTTTTTAGTACCCAGAACATATGTTTTGGTTGAGAAATAAGTAAAAAAAAATTTGGTACACACTCTTAACTAAAGGCCTATATGTATAAACAATAAAACAACTACTTGCATTCCTAATATCCTAAATAATATCACTAGGCTGTCTGCAAATCAATAGTTCAGGCCCCTATCTGACAGTAGATACTCAGACCTCCATCTGACAGTAGATACTCAGGTCCCCATCTGACAGTAGATACTCAGGCCCCCATATGACAGTAGATACTCAGGTCCCCATCTGACAGTAGATACTGTGTTTGTACAACTCCACTATGAGAAAATGATTGAAGTACCCATTCAATAACAAATGTGTCTCAATACAATGCAAGTCACACCAAGTGCAATAATTTTGACTGGATCCAATTTATTTTCGTCATGTATTTGTAAAAAAGATCACAATGGCATTTTTTATGAAATTTGAAATAAAATGTAAGCCCTATTTTCAAACATGTTTAAAGATTCATCACAATTTCCTTAGTTAGATCCTTGTATAATTTTAAGCTTATGGTTGACATAAATAATGTAAGATGTGTCCTGTGTAAGGTTGGTTTTCAAATCAAGACTGGTTCTGAGTTTATCTGTCATATTATTTGCTATGATCAGTTATTTGGGTCTTGTCGCGAGAAAACCTGTCTTCGGGGTTTCCGTCAAAGCAAGTTTCAAACCAGTCACCTCAGCTACAGAGACTAGCTAGAAAATTGAAATTTCATCTGTAGCAAGGTTACATGATACTTTCCAAATAGCAAATAACAAAGGCGCTGATCAGACTGCGCGAAATGGCAGGTTGGTCTGCGCCTGTGTTATTTGAAAACCTCCCAAGACAGGTTTTCTCACCTCGAGGCCCATTTGCGTTAGCTGTTTCAATGTATGTGTTTGTATTAAGACTGCTGTAATGTGCAGATGGTGCTTTTCATGCTCTTACATAAGTCTGGACCGAGTTTTCTCGGACGTTTTAGTGGCTTTTCTTTATCTTGATGTTTGCCACTACCGTCGTTAGGGGCATATATTAAAATATGGAAAAGCCACTTAAACATCAGAGAAGGCTGGGATTAACATAAGTCGAGATAAACAAAATATGTGAGGGTAAAATTGTGAATATTTTCATACCCTTCAGTTAAAACTGTTGTTTAGGTGCTCCAAAGAACTGTGTCATTGAGACGTGTCTTTTGAGTACCCACAACATATGTTATGGGTGAGAAATAAGAAAATCTTATCTTAAAGTCCTGCTTTTATCGTAAATGTGATGATTTATGGAGGGATTTGTAATATTTAACTAGTCTCCAGATAAGTTATGTCTTATTTCTCAAATAAAATAGAAGTTGTAGCAGGCCTTTCTTTAGTTAAGAGTGTGTACCGGAAAATTAATTTTCTTATTGCTCAACCAAAACATATGTTGTGGGTACTCAAAATGACCGTCTCAATGAGACGGTTCTTTTGAGCACCCAAAACATATCTTTAAACTGATGGGTAAGAAAATATTCACAGTTTTACACTTAAAAGTGTTGTTTATCTAAACCTATGAGTTGTAGGTACTCAAAAGAGCCAAGACCAAGTAGATTGATAAGAAAATAACCAAACAAAAAACATGATTCTCTCTCATACCTGAGTAGATGACTACTTGATTGACTTGGCTCAGAGTGTGAGAGATAATCAAAGATGCTATAAAGCCTGTATCATATCTTGGGCAGAACCAGCACTGGAGCTGAATAAAAATGAAAAATACCACCCAACACCCTTAAAATTTGAAATAGACTTGTTCTATCCATAGAGATAGGAAACTTCATTCGGCTCAAATGGGTTAATATTACCTTCTCACTAATGAGTCAAGAATGCTAGTGTAATTGAAAGACAGTGAATGGAGAGCATGTGAAGCACTGTCCTCTAATCAAAGAGACAGCATCAACCATGACATCCCAACGAACTGTTGTTATAGATGTGGCCAAATCACAATGAAAAAAGGTGCATATTTTTGAGAAAATAAATCTGAATGCCATATGCAGCTAAGGTTTAGGTCAGCACAACTGATAAAAAGTGTATTGCTATTCCCCAACAGATTTTTTCCACAACTGACTGTACTATTGCAACACTCAACTGACTGTACAATCAAACTAAACTTGATTAAGATTCATGCTGAATTGTGTATTGTTGTTTCCATACAGAATTTTCCACAACTGACTGTACAATTGCAACTCTCAATTGACTGTACAATCAAGCCAAACTTGATCAAGATTCATGCTGAATTGTGTATTGTTGTTCCCATACAGAATTTTTCACAGCTGACTGTACAATGGCAACACTCAACTGACTGTACAATCAAACCAAACTTTATTAACATTCATGCTGAAATAATGTGATGAATTGTGTGTTGTTGTTCCCATACAAAATTTTCCACACCTGACCGTACAATTGCAATACTCAACTGACTTTGCTATCAAAGTGATCTTTATCTTATCCTATCACAAAGCCCAAGGGGGCATTTTTCTTATTATTCCATTTTTATTCATTCCTTGCTAGTGGTGACTCTTGTCATCTGCTGATAATGTTTACAAACAGTTTGGATCCATATCAGGATTGACACATCATCAGTCAAAGTGAACGACACTCTGATAGTGCTCCTGAAAGAATTTTTTGAAAAGTTTAATTTTGGAAAATGTCAGAAGACGACAACATAAGCATGAAAAATTACCCAGCATGCAAAGAGCAAAAAATTAACACGCTTATCATTCCGGTATGCTTTTATTGTCATCTGCTACTTTTTTCAAAAAAATCTTTTAGGAGCACTATCAGAGTGTCAACAGTTTGGTCCTGATCTGGGTCCAAACTGTTTGCAAAAGTTATCAGCAGATGACAAAAGTCACCATTAGCAAGGATAGAGTTCAGCAAAGTTTATTCTTAAAAGCTTTGTTCAGATCTTGTAGAAAAGAAACCCTTAAAAACTCTTTAGGAAGCAACTGTCTGAAGAAAGTGGATTTCCCCCCGAAAAGTTTAAAAAATTTGGTTGCCAGATGGGTCATGTCATTATTTCCTGAAATGTAATGCAGGATTATTAAGTAAAAGATTAGTTTATAGAAATCATCTCTGGTCAAAAGGCTTAGAGCATTTAGTCTGTCTCATTGCTGAAGAATCCACCATTTATTCAGTCACATGTAAGAAAGCAAAATTTTGCTTATAGATAAAAAAGTAGGAATATTTCTTGCTACCAATATATCCAGGTTTGACATTGATTATATTCTGTTAAAGGGCTGTTTAAGCTTGATTTAGCTTAGCCCTGTTAAAGATTCATAAGCGAAAAATGTCAGCATAAAAGTGCAATTTTTTTCTTATCCATCAGTTTAAACATGTGTTTTGGGTGTTCAAAAGAACCGTCTCATTGAGAGGTTCTTTTGAGTACCCACAACATATGTTTTGGTTGAGAAATAAGAAAATAATTTTCCGTTACGCACTCTTATTTGGGGGCCTGCCATAAGACTGGATTTGTTTGCATAAAAGCTGGATGTCATTCCATAAGTACATACAGTAAAACCTGTGTAAAACAGCCACTCTCAAAAAGACCAAAAATTGGTAAGACTAACTATCGCATAATGAAGGTCAAAAGTATTGCAGAATGCTCCAAGGGGAGCATTCTGAAATACTTTCGACCATCATTAAGCTACCATTTGTCATAAAGATCTTTGTTTTGTCTATTTTTGAGTAGCCGTTTGACACAGGTTTTACTGTAGAAGTATAAAACACCTCACCAGACAGTCAAATAAACTTGACATCTCTGATTACCTTAAAGCTCTAATCCGAGGGTGAAGAGTGATAAGGTTTCAGTGTCAAAATATTCAGGGTAAATGCAGTAACTAGTGTTCAGAATTTTAACTCTTTGTATGCTGGGTAATTTTTCATGCTTTTGTTGTCGTCTGCTGACATTTTTCAAAATTAACTTTTTCGAAAAATTCTTTCAGGAACACTATCAGTTGGGCCCAGATCAGGACCCACATTCTCTTGAGCCTGTTCTAAGTCCAATCTGTTCGCAAAGGTTATCAGCAGATGACTGACAAAAGTTGCCGCTAGCAAGGAAAGAAGTACCATAAAACCTGTGTAAAACAGCCACTCTAAAAAAGACAAAAAAATGGTTTTTAAGACCGATTATCGCTTAATGCAGGTCAAAAGTATTGCAGAATGCTCCAAGGGGAGCATTCTGCAATACTTTTAACCTTCATTAAGCTACCATTTGTCATTAAGATCTTTGTTTAGTCTATTGAGTGGCCTTTTTTTTCACAGGTTTTACTGTAATGGATTTACAAGATGACATTTTGTTTCCATGGGAACTGACTGTTGTACTGAGTGGCTGTATATGTTAATGTAGTCTTGTGATTATTTTTGAGACAAAGATACAAGTCTATTAAGAAAATACTTGTCATACATGCAAAGAACTGAGCTACCTCAAGTCAAAATAGGTTGTAAGAGTGTGACCATCCGAGGCCTGGACATGTGCATTTATACAGACTGATATGATAATTCTAGAGCTGTTTTGAGTGGTTGGTTTATCTTAAAATAGGCACTTGCCCTGCAGGAGTCTGTTCATTTATAATCACAGAAGATCATCCCAGGAATCCTTGTTCCAAATATAAATGCTTTCTGACATGTGGCTTCTAGGATATAAGCATCTGAAAAACTTCAATGCAGTATAAGAGCATTTTAAAAAGCAGGGTTCACACAGACCTGGAAAAGTCCTTGAATTTGACCTTGGTCCGGGAAAACTCCTGGAATTTTGAAAAAAAGCGCCTTTTGTCCCGGAATTTTGTAAAATGATCCCTGAAAATATGAATTAGTCGTTGAAAAATATAAAATACAACTAGTTCTTTCAGATTTATGGGATGCGCAAAAAACAACTGTGTGAAAATTGCAAAAAAACTGTGAAAATCGCTAGATACACGTCGAAGAGCAATGTGCGACTCATATTCTATTCTATTCTATTTAATTTGTGCGTTAGTCCTGTTTTTAATAACCGGTGTCAGAATCAAAGAAATTGAGTGCGCCTTTTCATTTCGATGCTTCCGGCTGAAAAAAGTGCATTTTTCACATTGTTTTATACAAAAATTGGAAGAAATTGAGTTCTTGAAACATGAAAAAAGTCCTGGAATAGTCCTGGAAAAGTCCTGAAATTCTGTTTTCCCATTTCCGTACAAACCCTGCAAAGATCTTCTAGTTTTTGACCTGTAGCCCCACCCCCAGGCATGAACCAAGGGTTGTGTTCATCTCGAATTACAGAAGACCCTCCCAGGCATCCATGTACCAAATACCAATGCTTTCTGGTAAGTGACTTATAACAAGGTGTGTTATAAAGGGACTGCATTGTACATCTTAATGTTATAGCTGCTCTTTGTAGCTGAGCTGATAGGCTGGCGTGTAACCTGGCCCAAAACCCTGAAGACAGGTTTTCTCATGATTTGGTTCATATATAAGATCTGTATTGACTTGAGGCAGCTCAGATGGAATATTTTTGTAACAAGTCATTTGTGCCACAGTGAGTGTTGGGACAGAATATTTGTATTCTCATAAAGTGCTGTCAAGGTAATTAAAAATAGCAGATAAATGTATTGTGTTTTCATCTTTTACCCTCAGATAAATGCTTTTGTATCAGGTGAGATGGCTCATTTTCCTAAGATATAGACAACTTCAGTTTTTTGACTGCCTGATATAGTCTGGTTTGCTGTGTATTCGACCACCTTATCACAACTTTTGCGCATGCGCATTATGGCTACTCCCTATATTTTTTTATCTAAGCAAAAAATATTAACAAAACATTTGTAACAAAGAAAAAAAAACGAACTTAACATAGCCGCAACACAAAATTTGTAAACAGCGGTCTTTCTTCAACAGATAAATGTGTTGTGTTTTCATCTTTTACCCTCAGATAAATGCTTTTGTATCAGGTGAGATGGCTCATTTTCCTAAGATATAGACAACTTCAGTTTTTTGACTGCCTGATATAGTCTGGTTTGCTGTGTATTAGACCACCTTATCACAACTTTTGCGCATGCGCATTATGGCTACTCCCTATATTTTTTTATCTAAGCAAAAATATTAACTAAACATTTGTAACAAAGAAAAAAAAAAAACTCAACATAGCCGCAACACAAAATTTGTAAACAGCGGTCTTTCTTCAACATGATGTCATCGCTCTAGATCACTTAAATGCTTCCTGTAAAATCGATTGCTCTGATTGGTCGCTTAATAAAACCACCAAGGTCAAGCATGATATATGAATCTACAGTCCAGTTCAAATATTATGTTTCTTCTGAATGACTCGTAAACTCTAATGCAGATTTTCACTTTTTTATTTTTTTTTTAAAGGCTACAAACGATAGGGTCACTAAAAATATCGAGACAAACTTATAACTGTAGGATGGACATTCCATGATAGAAATAGCTCACCATCAGTTAAATGGGTTAGGAGACACCAAAAATGTATATCACTTCATAGAAATGTCTGTGGTCTTAATTATTGGATTGTAGTCCCGCTATTTCCTGTCTAACCGCTTGGGATATGCTTGAAAAAGTCTAAAATCGATTTTTCCATTCAAAAAGTTGACAAAAGATTGATAAAGGTAACAGAATTTATCAAGTGAACTGCACTGTAATTTTCAGAAAAAAAATGTAATTAGGTCGAACAAGCATCTCCATGATCAACGTAGAATTAGTCAGCTAAAAAGGGTGATTTCAAAACGAATATACCAATTCTTATTGGGCTAAAAACTTTTTTTTGAGAAGGTATTTTGGAAATTTTAGACAAATTATTATTTCTTGAATGAAATTGCAACTAGATCCAGCTTTTTCCGTATTTTATCTTTACTTTATGAACTCTCACTTTGATGCATCTGGATTTTAGGACGTTCCAATACTCGTCACAAGCTAAAATTCCGATTCACCATGGAGCTCGAACTGACAGAAAGGGTCGAATTGACAAGAAGCAAGCGTATAGAGAGTATTAGGTGAGTGTCTTTTGATATCAAGTTTACCAGGCAAGGCTTCGAGAATGCTTGTTGAATGGCGAGGCTTGCAGAGATGGCCGTCACCTGTGTTTGCACATGTGGACACTCTATCTTAGTCATTTATCACCCGCACTCTAACTTAGTCATTTATCACCCCATTCCTTCCAAATTTCATATACTAATTACTTCTATCAAACTCTCACCTAAGCTCGAATATGGGTTTTTCCCAATGAACGATAACCAAGATGGCCGCCTATTGTCAGTTTATGGTCAGTTTGCACTTGTGGACACTGACTTAGTCATTTAACTCCTGATTTCTTCCATTTCATGCATGAATTACTTTTATCAAACTATTGCCTGTCGATTTGCACTTGTGGACACTCAAAATTACTTATATGGATTACTTTCATCAAACACTTTCCCCAAGATCGACTGTGGGTTCAACTATTTCATCTGCTCAAGAAGGGAGATAAGGTAATGTTAAGAGTTAACATGGTTAAAAAGTTGTTTGAGCCGAGCAAACATGCGTGCATTTCATGAAAATCGTGACCATATATAAACTGAAAATCAAATTAATTTTTTTAAACCCTTAGAGCGCCAATACAACAAAGATCGTCCGCATTTGTTGCCTGCTGAAATGTTTTTGAAATCTCTTTGACAATCAGTGTAGATCCAGATCAGATTGTTCCTGTGGTAGCAGTCTGATCTGGGTCCACACTGTTTGTCTCTACACTTACGTTAACCAATAAACAGACATTTTTGGATGCAGTCATTTTGCTTGTGTTTTAAGGGTTAAATAATGTTTTGTGTCTATCCTGAGGTGTTCTGGCGCAAGATGATACAGTTACTTTTGAATAAAACCACGCCTCATTTTCAGCTTCTACCTATGTCTAAGGTTAGGTAGACCAGTCCTAATTACACATTCGCGAGGTACCGCCTTTACATTAGCCCAATAGCTTAATAATTCAAATTACAATGTATGCTGGTTAATCGACTCTAAATAAATTACACAGGTAGCTAAGGTAGCTCAATTTGACATTAGTATTAACTGGGGCATATAAAGCAATAACTGGAGGAATAATGCCTTTCCTGAGAGGAAGCCAGACACAAAGGGCCAGTTAAGCAAATATTTTTAGCGTAAAATTGCGGTTATTTTCTTACCCATCAATTCAAACATGTGTTTTGGTGCTCAAAAGAATTGTCTCATCCAGACGGTTCTTCAAGTGCCCACAACATATGTTTTGGTCAAGAAATAAGAAAATAATGTTCTGTTACATACTCTTATCTGGGGGCCTGAAGACATAAACTTGCGGATGGGCACAAACTGAATGCATATTTTGTGGTCCAACCATCTTGGACTATTAACCAAATGCGGCACTAGCTTGCTAAATGAACAGGAAATGGTACACATCTTGTTTGTTTGGATTCTTTACGTCCCATCAGCAATCTTTCAGTTATTGGATTCTTTACGTCCCATCAACAATCTTTCAGTTAAACAGGGACGGTTCTTCCTGAGTTGAACCAGTACTGAGCTAGGATAAATGTGTCTTGCTCAAGGACCACAACGCAGTGACGCTGGTGAGGCTTGAACTCTCAGTCTCGAGTCAAGCACTCTACCACTGGGCTCCCTATACACATCTTGTAAACAGTAGATCTGATGCAGCCTTTTAGCTGATTATAAATAAAGAACTGCAAATAATACTGGCCCGAGGTTATAAAACTTTTTTTGAGCTCAACTGAGCACAAATTTATCATGCTCATAAATGTTAAAATGCCAACTGTTGTTGACATTTTAACATTTATTAGCAGGATAAACACACTAAGAGTGACAGCAAGAAAATATTTTTCAGCATTTTAGCTTTAATTAGCAGTTGAAATTTCATGCTCAGCTGAGTTGAGTATGAAAAAAGTTTTATAACATCAAGCCTGATCTCTACGAGAAAGGAAAACCATCATAATCCTATAAAATTTTAACAAAATTTATTTTTAAAACAAGCAGCACAGATTAAATTCTATAATGCAAATCTTTTTTAAGAATTTCTTCAATCCAATAATATTGAATTTCCTGAGCACTGATGAATAGAAATATTAAGTGAATAACAGAAAGGTTTTAAATTCCAGTATTAAACTTATGTAACTTCTAGCTAATGAAAGTAGAGAGATACTGTAAAATGCTTATTTGGCGGGTATTTTTATTTGGCGCTATTGACAGTAAAAACAAAAATTGCCAAAATACGAGACCGCAAAATATTATTTTTATTTTGATTTCAATTACACTTTAAGCAACAAATCCACACCTCCCATTAGTATGTTGGTATCTGTATTGCCAAAAACTGACTTGAACGGTAGTGGACGAAACTGAACTCATGTCTCTAAAATGGGCTACTATCAAAGGAAAGAATATCCTCCCCATAGGGAACATATTCTTTCCTATAAAAGTAGCCCCTATGAGAAAAGAAAATACTTTTAAAGGGCATTAAATTGAGAAACCGCCAAAATTACGCCAATATGGCAGTATTTTAAAAATCGCCAAATTTTGATGCCGTGAATATTAGATGATTTACAGTACCTATAGGTATAGCATTTTCAGCGCCCTTATGTGCCATCAAGGAATTTTCTGGAAAGTACCAGAATAGGAAATGGACTGGCCTCGAGGTTATAAAACTTTTCCTACTCAACTCAATGGAGCATGAACTTTCAACTGCTCATAAAAACTAAAATGCTGAAAAATAAAGACTTAAATTGCTTTCAAACCATCAGAGGTTGTATTAATCATGCTAATAAATGTTGAAATGCCAACAATTGTACGCATTTTAACATTTGTGAGCATGATAAATTTCATGCTCAGCTGAGTTGAGCATGAAAAAAAGTTTTATAACCTCTAGGCCTGGTTGTACTTTAAAACTTGCAGTTAAATATAGAAATCAATGTTTACTTCGATCTCTTAATGAATGTTCTTGTGAACTCTACGATTCCATAAATTTTTCTCCAAGCTTTCATTCTGTATGAGCTTCTAGAATATTTTAGATAGTTTTCATGGCCTTTTTAAAGCCATGCCAATTGCTGGAGTATTCTAAGGTTTGATACTGTTTTCCAGAACCTTCCACATCATATGAAATATAAAAAAAACAAATTAAAAAAAAACATGTTGAGAACAAAAAGATAATATTATACATGATATAAACTAGAGTAAAAAAAATACAATAAAGTACTGTAACAAAAAATCTAAGTCCACAGAATTAAAATATTTAGATATACCAGTACATGACAAGCTCTTTTTGAAGGTGAAAAACAGGAATAGTTTTTATCTTAATTTTCATATTTATGTTTTAGGAATAGTTCCTGATAAATAAAATTAACAGAAACAAAGATTACAAAAATTATCCAATTAACCAATATCAATTGTTCTAATTGAATAACATTTGCATGTTGCTTCATAATCTTAACTCAGTGCTTAACTCAGAAAAATGAAACATATCTTCTAATCAGCTGAAACTGCATGAATTTTTGAAAAAATTAACCCAAAAAGATTATGATGTCACTTTCACTTCACATTTCTAGTTCATGACCTTTGAATTCCCAAAAATCTCCAAATCTCCAAGTTACATACACATATTACAAAATTAACCCTCTTCCTGCCAATCACGACTTTTGTTGTCTGCTCTCGTGTACGCTTATATTCTTAGGTAGCCTATATTGCAAAAAATATGGATCCAGATCAGGCTGCTCCCTTGGGAGCAGTCTGATCAGGGTTCATATTGTTTGATTCAATGAAAAATTTAGTCTGCAGTGCACCTGTAATTGAATATTTGTATCAGACGTAAAAAGCAGACAACATTAAAAGGACAAAAAATATTGGCTGGTTCAGGTTATCCAATCACTGTAATTTGGCATACAGATCTCATTCAAAAATTAAACAAAATATGATGCATTCTGAATATTTGATGAAAATCTATCAAAATTTGCATTGATTAAGTTGACACGTAAATATCATGACTATTGTGATAGATAAGAATTAAAGATCATGTCTTATTAAGCTTTCATTCTGGTTAAAACACTGCTTGATGTATCTTTCTGCATGTATATATGAAACTTTGAAGTGATTTAAGTTGACATGTAAATACTAGTGTCTAAGATCATGTCATATGCTTTCATTCTGGTTAAAACACTGCTTGATGTATCTTTCTGTATATCGAAGTACATGAACTAAACATTGTAAATATGGCACAAAGGTTCCAACTTTTTACTTATATGATGCATTCTGTGATAGATGAGAACTACGTAAAACCTCATAAATTTGAATTCCGATTTTTCGAAATACCTGGTTATTTGAAATAAATCTGGGGCATGCTGGATTCAGAGAATAGGGCCTATTAATGAACTATTTTAATTACTGTCAATAAAAACATATATTTTTGGTACGTAAAAAAATATCTCTTCAAGACGTTTCTTTTATGCACCAAAAACATAATTATGTTTGATAAGAAAACACTATTAATATTAATTTTTGAGGGGTTATAAATTCGAAAATTTCGATACTTCGAATTATCACCTCTAGTCCCTAGGACTTCAAATTTACAAGATTCGACTGAAATAATATGCTTACATTCTGCTTAACTCTGAGTGCCAGTGTTGTCTGTTGATCATCTTTGCAAACAGTTTGGATCTAGATCAGGCATGGCAAAATGTTGGGCCTGATCTGGATCCAAACTGTTTGACTATCTGATGGTATGTCATCAAACTCCATCGTTTTCAAATGTCCCTTGAGAAAATTATAAAACCGAAAGTAGTTGGGAAATAAATAAATAAAAGAACTTGAAGTTTGATCTCTATACCTATTTATGGTATTCATGAAAGAAATTTTTTAAAAAGTTGATTTTGAAAAAAATTCAGCACATAACAAAAAAGATAAAATATTGCTTGTTGTATCTTTCTGCAAGCACTACATTGGTAATATGGCTTAAAAGATAAAACTTTACAACTCCCAGAATCTCAACAGCCAGCTAAAATGTGGTGTAACTAAAAATCATATTTCTTATTTTTCAACCAAAACATATGTTGTGTGTACTCAAAAGAATCATCTCAATTCCATACGAAAATATTCAAAATTTTACGCTCAAAATTTTGTTTCTCTTGATCGCATGTCACATTCTTCATACACTATGCACATTAGAGCACCCAAAATAAATGTTTAAACTGAAAATATCTCAATTTTACGCTCAAGTTTTCTTGACCTGTGCGTCTCAGGTGGTCTGATGGTATGACCTCATACACTTGACGTGATACAGTACGCCAGATCAAGTTACTATTATAATAATATGTATGTACCATCTTGTGGATGAAAACTGTGTAAATTACAGTTACTGTATATGGTAAATGTTCTAAAATTTCAAACAGTAGTTGCCTGCCAAAACAGCATGGGATCAAAAATTCCGTCACTTGTGATCACCATTTGTCATCACTTGGCAAGCCTTGTGATGCCAAACAGTAACAGATTTGTAACAGATTTTTCTATCCCACCCTCACACTCATGATAGATTCTTATATTCTTTTGGTAAAATGGGATAAGAGAAGTTTGTATAAACTATCCAACAAAGGTCTAGATAAACAAAAATTTTGAGCGTAAAATTGTGAATATTTTCTTACCCATCAGTTTAAACATACAGTAAAACCTGTTTTAAGCGGCCACTCAAAAAGAAGACCAAAAATTGGTTTTCAAGACCGATTATCGCTTAATGCAGGTCAAAAGTATTGCAGAATGCTCAAAGGGAGCATTCTGCAATATGTTTGACCTTCATTAAGCTACCATTTGTCAGACCTTTGTTTTGTCTATTTTTGAGTGGCCGCTTAAGGTTTTACTGTATGTTTTAGGTGCTCAAAAGAACCATCTTGTCTAGGATCCAAGAGATACAGAATTGTGGACATCCGAAATATCTTATGACATATAGAAATACATTTGCTTACCAAATTTACCATATATACATAGGTCTAGGTAAACAAAAATTGAGCGTAAAATTGTAAATATTTTCTTATCCATCAGTTAAAGCTTTTTTTTTGAGTGCTCAAAACATCATCTAATTGACGAGTAGTGACTCAGTACCCAATTATGTTTTGGTTGAGAAATAAGAAAAGTTTTTTTAATTACACATCCTTATTTAAAGGCTTGAAATATATACAGAAACCTTATCTTCTTACTATATCTATCCTAAATTTTAACAAAACCATTTCATTACCTGAATATATATGTAAAATGAAGTGTTGGAATAATAAACAGTGCAAATCCTGATCAGCCTGCTCCTAAAGGAGTATGCTGATCTGCATTTTGGCTGTTTGATATGGCTTTTCTGGCTAGAAGTTTGAAGTAAAATTTAACACCGGGCAGTGATGGTACATTGCATTTCAAGTTAGTCTGTCATAAGAGACACCACCCTCGGGAGTTTGAGCTCTTAACTGTCAAATACATCAAACAGAGGAAATTCTGCTTTCTGAGGCTGCAAGAGATCGGCAAGATAGCAAACTGTTCCGGCCCAGCCTTCATACAAACTGTAAGGACTGTCTGGGGTCTTTGCATTTTGTTGAAACATTGGTGTTGTCAAAAACTCTGCAAACTTTACAGCTCTATGAAGATGTTTTGGATCTCCTGCAAATATAAAATATATAGAGGATCTTACATCAGTGCTCATGTTTTATTGAATTTATTAAACGAGTTGAGGAAGAGATAAAATGCCAGGCTTGCCGAGTATTTTATCTCTTTTTCGCACAAGTTTAATAAATTCAATAATACCAGAGCATGAATGTTAGATTCTATTTATCATATGGCATAAGATTACTTTGAAATCTCATTTCTGCTGTAAAATTGTATAATTTTGTCATTATGTATGCAACGTTGTTATGGGCGTCATAACGTTTCCCAAAAATCTATAAACCACTAGTGTTTCATTAGGTTTAACATTTCTCGCAAGTATTAAGATAACCACTTAAACAGTTATAGGAAAAATGAACAATTCAAGATTTTTCCAATATAAATGCATAAGGAATCAAATTTGGCCTTGCTGTAAAAACATCAAGGTCAACCCAGATTCATCATTTGTGCAAACTTAGTAGGGCCCACATCCCCAATGCTACATTCTAAGTCCCAAGGCCATTGGCCGTTATAATTTAATACTCATAACTTAAGGAGTCTCTATATGAAATTTTAGTTCATTTGGCCTAGTTGTTTCTGAGAAAACTATGTTTTAATAAAATGATGGGACTCCAAGGCTGAAAGGTCAAAAGTCAACCTGACCTTTGGAATTTATTCATAGCACAGACTCATTAGATTTAAATATCAAGTGAGAATAATGAATGGCTTCAACATTATTCAAAAAATCAACTTTTCAATTTTTGTCCAATTTTTAAAGGCATTAGGAAGCAAATTTGACCTTGATGTTAAGTAGGTCAAGGTCAACCTAGGATCATCATTTGAACAAACTTGGTAGGCCCCACATCCCAAATATTACATATCAGGTCCAAAGATCATCGGCCGCTTGGTTCTGGAGAAGAAGATTTTTAGCATATATGGGTATGTCGGCCATATTGGTCATGTGACCAGAACAATTTGTAAAATTTTTAAATAACTTATCGTAAGGAGTCTTCATATGAAATTTGAGTTCAATTGGCCTAAAAGTTTCTGAGAAAACTATGTTTTAATATATTGATGGGACTCCAGTATGAGCGACTTTGGCTCACATATCAAGTGAGAATAATGACTTTGGCTTCAACATTATTAAAAAAATCAACTTTTCAATTTTTGGCCAATTTAAAGGCATTAGGAAGCAAATTTGACCTTGATGTAAGTAGGTCAAGGTCAACCTAGGATCATCGTTTGAACAAACTTGGTAGGCCCCACATCCCCAATGCTGCATACAAATTCCCAAGGTCATTGGCCTTCTGGTTCTTGTCCAATTTAAAGGCATTAGGAAGCAAATTTGACCTTGATTTAAGTAGGTCAAGGTCAACCTAGGATCATCGTTTGAACAAACTTGGTAGGCCCCACATCCCCAATGCTACATACCAATACCCAAGGACATTGGCCTTCTGGTTCTGATGAAGAAGATTTTAAAGGGTTTACACCATATATGGGAGTGACGACCAGATTGGTCATGTGACCTGGACCATTTGAACAAACTTTTGTTCCCTGATCCTAAGGAGTCTCCATATGATGAGTTCAATTGGCCCAGTGGTTTCAGAGGAGAAGATGTTTGAAAATGTTGACGGACGGGCTTACGCCAGAGTCATTGGTATGCTAATAGCTCACCTCGGAGCCATCAGCGAGCTAAAAATTAACTGTTTGCGTTCTGGTAGTTTTTCATGCTTTTGACATTTGTTGTGATAATCCTCTATCAAATTGCCAAGTTATATGAACCTTGCATAAATGCAGCTCATTTGTTATTCAACAAAGTTTTCAAAGTCTGGGTTAACAAAACAAGCAAGCATTTTGTTCTAAAGACAAGAATAATACACATTTATCATATGACATCGTATTTGGGAGTGATATTATGGCATGTATTAAATTGATTATACACTAGTGTATAATATATTTAGTACCATTTTGTAATGACGACCATAACAATGTCACACATAAATGGCAAAAACTTAGCATTTTCACCCAAACAAAAGTCATTTAAAACTAGTTTTAGTGTCATGATAATAGCTAAGCGGCTAAGAGCTAAATTTTGGCCTGATTGTGCTATTCCGGATACAAGCATGAAACTTGGCACAGTTGTAGACCATGACTGACTAAGCAGAATAGGATATAGAACCACAATGGGAAATGCATACTGCGCATGCGCAACGCATTTTATGATTTTAGGCTGTTATCATCAGTTTGAGCTATCATACAGTTTGACTTTAAAGAAGGGGTCATGTTGGCTGTAGAATAATAAAATGTGGCAAAACTGATGTTAATTGTTTGTAGTTTTGTCCTCTTCATTCTTTAATTGCTGCGCATGCGCATAAAATTTGAATTTTGAACAAAGATGGCATCCGTTTCTCTTTTATTGTAAACTGCGCAAAACCCGATGCCCCAATCAAAGGACCAAAGCATGTCTTCAATATAGGCACCTACAGACCTGTTTAGATGCGCATGCACAGTGGGTTGCTTTTAACCGGATGTTGTTTAGACGATAAACAAAGCACCATTTATTTACAAGTATAAGCTTTCACAAAAACGCTCTGTCTACGTTTAAAATATTTAAAATTTTTATAAGACTTAAAAGTCAAGTTTTAAGCAAAGAGGATAGTAGGCTTGTGGCAGTCAGACAGACATGCAATCAGTTTTTTTTTTTTTTTCTTTTTTTTTTTTTTCTTTTGCTAAAGTACAAAGCCCTTGAAACACTGGACAGATGTGCTCACCACTTGAGTTACCAACAGTCTGGTCCAAAGTCACCACCACATATTTTCTTTGTGTTGACAAATTTGGATTGTTTCGGCATGGGAACGTCTCTAAAAAAGTTATGTTTAAGCCAAGGCAGTGACGTAGCTTATATAGGTCACTGGCCAAGGGCAATATACCATTTTGATAGACAAATAGACAGAGTCGCGGACAGAGAGGTAGGCAGACATATATAATCTGCCGTGCTATAGTTCACAGACCTCATATCACTGTCTGTCGATGTACTGTCTCTAAATTGTCAGTGAACTGAAACCTGGCACATACTGTGTGTCAATTTTTTGGTAGTAAATGAATAGGACGCACACTTGTCTTTCCATTACGTAAAGCTGAACAAAGGTAGACTAAGATGCACTGAGATTATTTGAAAAGATGAACTAATTTCAGACGCCAGCTATCGAAACGTCACGTAACCCCTAAAATCAATTTTTGCAAGAACAAAGATGTCACGCAAAATTCACCAGAAACCACTTTAGTGTGATTCTTTGCTATTTCATTGACATCTTCTGGGCATTAAAATAAAGCATGCATGCATTGTTCAACCCAAAAGCCTATTTTTATTTTCTTCGCGACAATTGTGCGTGATCAGCGTTTTATGAGCTTTTTAAGAGCACAGATTCTTTATCAATTTTTTTTCACTTTGCATGATGTTCGGAATGCATTTTGACAATGTTTCAGTCCGTATGAGCTCCGTAGCTGCCGCCTACGTCCATTTAGTGACGTCAAGCATTACACTTACGTGCTAATATGTGTATACTGCAAAGCTCGAAATTCATTCGCGATTTATGTAAAATGTAGCCAATTGGCATTATAACTAAGTAGACAACACACACTAAACTGGGTATTTTTTAAAAATGAACTTTCTCATTGAAAAGCCACCTACAGATTACCTTTGCACCATTGAACGATTCATCACAGTACTGTATGGTAGAACAAGCAAGCACCTACATGAACATAGACATGGCTAGAATACATTTGTTGACCAAAAAGGTTTGTTCGATGAAATGGTATCCCTTGTACCAGCAAATTTTAAAGGCAGAATTTCAAGGCTCATGTGTTAGGGTCAGTACTACAAAAAGGGGAAATGATTACCAAGTCCAACAAACTGTGATGGATAGAACTAGACACTGGAATGTACAGTCAACTGTGGACCACCATACCACAAGCATCAAAATCTTCTCTTGACCTTGTGAGATATGGCTGTCTTCAAGGTTGCAGAAGTACAAAATGCAGCTCTCCAGTGTGCGACCCTTTGTGCCTGTTGTGGCAACTTTGAACACTACATTTCTGTAAATTGATGATTGTTATTAAAATAGGTAATGTTAAATAACTGAGAATACTTGAGAAGGCTGTGTCGTATCAGCCTACATACAGATTATGGCATATACTGCCAACTCTCTTGGTTAAATGTCACTTTGAAAAGGTATACGTTATATGTAAGATCAACCTGATCTTGTCATCTTGGCCAACGTGCCAAGTAACCAAAAATAAACGCATAACAATGCATGGACATACGTCCAAAAGACAGCCAAACACTCTTCAGTAAACTCCATAACATGAGTTACAGTCGAAGTTACATCACGGTATGTAGTCATTCAAGAACATGATGGGTAAAACATGCACGTCCCCAGCATAACAAGAGAAATTCATTCATGTCAAATAATGCGCTAGAGAACCACTGTGCTCAAATAGCATGGACATCACGGGTTGGCTGCTGTCAACGAGGGCACAGAATATACCGTTTAAGTGTGCCTGGCTGTTAAAAAGAGTTGTATTTTTGTCAATATTTACTTTGGAACATATTATGTGCTTATTATTGTCACTTATATATCCAGCTGTATATCTGCTTAACAAAGAGTTATGTGAGTTAAGCGTTAGTCGATACAGCATCTGAGTAATGCCAAAAAGGTGATATTTTTCCTGAAAAAGGAGGGTAGTCATTTTTGTTTATGTTTTAGAATATATGCTTACATGTACTTAAGTTAGTTTAGATAAAATGCAAAAGATTATTACTTTAATGCGCAAAAGTTCGAAATCTGAGGACAGAACATTTTGAAAGTTATTGGCAAGTGAAACTGGTTTAAGCCCTCCAGTAAATACTTTTACTGACCGTTCCAAGGTGATACTTTTTTGGTGGATCATTTGTGTTATTATTGTGCTTTCGCATCTGCTCATTGCTGCCTTGTGGTCCCCTGCTGTGAAAGGGCTGACCTCTTGGCTCTCGTTTGTGGTGTTAAATTGTGAGATTCCTACTGTCCCATTTGGTATCCTGTGTCAGGTGTGTTACTTGATTGTTCGATTCATGATCTGTGCCCCCATTCTTAGTTTCAGACTGTACGCATAGTACTTCATATATCGGTTGTTTTGGCCCAGTGACCGGGTCATAGATTGCATACTTTATTATAGTAAGACCCTCCACTACTAGTACAATGCCCTTCACTACTCAAATTTTGCATACAGCTACAAAATGGTTTGCAACTTCACAAAAAATAAATAGAAATATGCAAAACATTTTATTCGTTTACTTATTCTTCATTATGTGATGCCAATAAATCATAACTAATGACTAAAATAGCGTCTCATTAATCTGTGAACACATTTAGTACAGATAAAAATCTCACTGGCTATCCTGAAATTGGATGGTACTTTGCTATTTATAGAATTTAATGGCTCAAATTGACACAGAATAGACTACAATACCTAAGTGATAATTGCAACTGAAACATCATCATGAAAATTAATAGCTGTAAAGAACTAGCTCATAGAATGGATCACAGTAAACCAAAGTAATATAGTGGGTAGTGTGTGCCCTCATCGACTGCAACCAACCTGCAATGACTGCACTGTTCTAGTACAGTGGCTTTCTAGCGTAAATGCATGCGCAGCAAAAATTATTGGATTAATGATTGTGCAGAAACACATTTATTTCCCAGTCAAAAGATATAAGTATTCCATATATTTAATTGTTTCTACCGTTTTGACATCATTAAACAAGATAACCGGAAGTACTAGTTAGTTTACGCATGCGAAATAATGGAAACTTTTTAAAAAATATATTTGTTTATGTCTTTTAGCACATCTAGAGATATAGTAGGTCGTCTTTTTTACCATGCTAAACGCAAATATTGGCCTGTGTAGTCAAGAGAGACCAAATTTTCTATAACGGAAGTGAATTTTGCCTTGCGCATGCGCAGAGGAAATTTGTCGAAGTGGTTCTATATCTAAAAATCATCAGCTCACCAACCTTAACAAGTGTGGAAAGTTTCATGCTTGTATCGGGAATAGCACAATCTTGGCTCTTAGCCGCCTAGCTAAAATAGAATCTAACATTTGTGCTCCTGTGTTACTGAAATTATTAAACTTGTTGCGAAAAAGAAATAAAATGCTTTACCAGCCTCACATTTTATCTCTTTTCCTCAACTTGTTTAATAAATTCAATAATACACATGAGCCTCATGTTAGATCCTCTATCTATTATGTACTGATTTTCCTCTAACCACTTACTATAGATTCATTGACAAAACCTAAAACGGGAAAAATTTGTATTTATTTTGGAATCCAGGTCTAATACAGCTCTCTTTCACATTTTCCTGGCCAAAGCAAATTCATTTTTGTCGTGTCAAAAAGTTTAAATAATGTCCATAGTCTGCATTTACCCTCTATTCAAATTTCAAGAAAATAACATGGAAACCTGTAGTGGACTTATTAGATTCCATCCAAAGCCTTTATAACACTATGGCTCCCAGATATGTGACCTGTTCTTTAGATAATCTGTTTTGTATTGTGGCTGTCATTTCAATCCCATGATGCTATTTGTATTTTATCCCTGACCATAATTTACTAAAAAGCTTATAAGAGTTTGACTATCTAAAGGCTCTTTGCCGTAGTTTACACTTCATCACAAAAAAACTTGTTTCAGGACTTCAACCAGGACTAAGGGTTAAAGCTTTTTTCAAGCTCAACTCAACTCGGCATGAAATTTCAACTGCTCATAAAGACTAAATTACCTAACAAATGAAGATTTTTCCTGCGTTATACACTCAGATGTTGTATTGTCCTGCAAATAAATGTTAAAATGCCAACATTTTGTTGGCATTTTAACATTTATGAGCAGGTTAAATTCCATGCTAAGTTAAGTAGAGCATGAAAAAAGTTTTATAACCTCAACACAAGGTAAAATTTCCCCATAGCAATCTATGCATGATGTGCCTCAAAAAGAATTATGGTAAATGCTCTAAAATTTCGAACATGAATCTCTTTCTGTTCCCAAAATGGTGGTTATCAAGGCTGGAATTCAAGAAATGCTTGTCAGAATAGCAAACAGGGAAGACTCTGATCAGACTTGTGCTTCAGCAGCAGTCTGCACTGTTTGTCTATGCCTTTTTGGCAGGCAACTAGTGTTCAAAATTTTAGAACATTTACCGTAACTGTGAGTCTGTAGAGGAGAAGGAAGACATAGCCACTTCCTGCCACACCATGGCAGATACCAGGACCTTTCTTGAGCAGCCCCTTCTGCCAGGTGAGCTCTCCACATCTCAGGCAAGCTTGTAAGTACTTCTCTTCACCAAAATATTTATAGGCTCTTGCAAACATGTATACAACACCTGGTAAAAAGCAAAAGTCTAAATATAACTGCCTAAGCAGGATGTTCAGGGTTTCTGCTATTCTATGTTAAACAATTAAATGGGCCAACAGCTCATAAGATTTTGATACTCATCACATATGCGTAAATTCATGAACTATAAAATTAATGCATTTGTAGCTATCTACTGAGACTGGTCAAAATTTTACATGCAGCATATACATGGGTGAAAGCTCAAAATTTCCAAAATCCTGACCTTTAGAAATTCTAATTTTTAAACTTGCAGGATGCCTACAAAAATGAATAATTTCGTGTTTAAATGCTAAAATGCGTTTAGATAATCTGAAAATTAATCAGAGAAGCTATCACTCATAATCTCCCTAATTCAGCATTTTGAGGCTGACTTTCTGAAAGTCAGCCTCAAAACCCTGAATTCTGGATTAATCCTGAAAACATTAACCCATGCATATAGCACCACTAGATAGCTAAACATGCATGTTTAAAGAGTTGCTCTATACAAACATGATAAGTACCTAAATCTGGATATGGTTCAATTTGTTTGGTATTTCATTCTGATGAGAGGACACATTCCTGAAGTATTTTCCGTATTAGTTATGAATATCAAAAGCTGTGTTATCACTGTTGTCTAACGCCACCGTTGGTGCTCTGATTCGAAACGTAGGCCCCAGTGAGAGCATGGTTAGACTGAGTTTCAATATGGCGGCAGCGTCGCACACATGGTTCAGAAACGAGGAGTTTTAACATAATTACGTAAGTTTACATTTTTATGTCATAATTGCATTTCTTTGAACAACTTATCAAGTTGAGTCTTTTGTTGATTCCAGCATATCAATGCCCTACAACGAGATACTGACCCCTCAAGTTGTGCTCACGGAAAACAATGAATTTGAACCCAACAACAGCCTTCAAAATGTAACTGATATTTACTCGTATTTTGTACCTGTACTCTGTTTTTATGGGAAATTCACCAATAAGTGATAGTCCTTGCTATTTATGCCACTAACCTTGTTTGCTTTAGGTATTTTGTGGTCAAACAAATGAAATTAAAAGTTGTGAACCTGGCTGTATTAGGCCCGGATTAGCAACTGGTGGACTAAGGATTGGTTTTCTATAGAAATCGGATTGGAATGAGTTTCCCCTGTAAAGAGTGCGGATTAGTCGTCCTTAATTGTTTTCAAAACCATTTTTATGAAGAGAATAAACATGCAATTTTCAAGGCCAATATATTTCCTCTGTTCCAGTGATCCTGTTAGTGAAGTTTGCTAACTCATTTGAACATTTAATAAAGACCATGCAGCACATGCATTATGACAAAGCAAATATCAGAACCAACGTTGCTCTTCAAGAGATGTCCTTTGATTAAATTTCTCTTTGAAAAGACAAGTGAGCATAATCAGGAAATACCATAATCACACACTGCAGCCAAATCCAGAGCACTGTGAGGAACAACCAATACCATAAACCGTCCATATGTTGACTTTCCAGCACAGTTTAAGAAATCCATGCAGCGAAGATTCGTGTGTGTGTGTGTGTGTGTGGGGGGGGGGGGTGGCAATATTTGCTCCACTGTTCGAGATTTGCGTACATAGACTAAAATAGACTAAAAATCTGCTTACATGACTGTATATGTCTTGGTGGAGTGGATGTGGGTAGGGACATTGAATTCCAATGTTTTGTACCTGACGTGTTTTGTGGAAGTTGGACTGCTCCTCTAGCTAACATAAGGAGTCTGTATGTATAAGGGTAAGAGGAAATTTCAGACTGTTTACATTGACAATAAAAATGATATAGTGTTGTTCTACATCTGTGTCTAAGCCACTACTATACGTAATAAGAACGTGCAGTTGATTGGGCATCATCGCAAATCTCCTTGCCCAAGTTGACCCCCAGCATCCCCAGGTCACACCACTTGTGCATGACGCAGGCCACAGAATGAATAGTCCGGTCGATATATTTTATATCTTTTTTGTGAGAACACACACAAAATTTGGTATAAAAAATCTTTGTGATTAAAATTTAATAATATTTGACCTTCTGACCTCACTTGACCATAGTGTCAAAAATATACTTGTATTCTGTTCTACTAATTATCCCCGTCAATTTGATATGCCACATGACCATGTTGGAAAAAAATATTTTTTTACTCCCTGGGTACCCCGGAGCCCCAAGCCCCACCCCTAGCGTCAGAAAGGGAGCGCAGTTGTAGAGTGCTTGACTCAGGACCGATGGGCCGCGGGTTCGAGCTTCACTGCGTTGTGGCCCTTGAGCAAGACACATTTATCCTAGCTTAGTACTGGTTGAACCCAGGAAGACCCGTCCCTGTTTAACTGAAAGATTTTTGATGGGACGCAAAGAATCAAATCAAACAAACCTAGCGTCAGAACAAAAATCACGTTCGATATGTTCATGTGCGGATCCAGAGGGGGGACAGGGGCTCCTGACCCCCTGAAAATCACAAAAATATAAGGTTTCCTAGTACTACTGGTCTGGATCTCCTGAAAATCACAAAGCTACAAAGCCAGCATTCAATGTAGGCCATTATCGGCATTTCAATGGCGTTTCGCTGGTAGGCTGATAATTGCCCGCTTATGGTGGTTTTTGGAGCATCGCTCCCCTCGAAAAAAACAAAACAAACAAAAAACAAACTTATCAGAGTTGGGCCCCCTCTGACAAAACTTTCTGGATCCGCGCATGATGTTTCATCTCTTGTATTTGGAAGAATTCATACAAAAATTCATATAAAAATCTTTGAAATTGACTTTGTTATTGAAATTTATTTAAACCCGACCTAGGGTGATGCGGCGATTTTTTTTGCTGTTGTAAACCCGATTTATGTGAGTAGCTCACACACCCAATTTGGTTGGATTTCATTCAATGATAAAGGAGAAGATAGCAAAACGGACTGTGATGATGCGAGAAAACACTTGGAGATTTTTCTTTTTTCGATAAGTCTTACTTGCTTTACCGTTGCTGTTTTAATTTAGATGTATATATTCAAAGGAGAACTCGAACTGCATAAATTGGCACTTACTTGCAAGTATTTCGGCTTCTATCAAGCATGTGCGGATCCAGAGGGGGGAACAGGGGGTCCGGACCCCCATGCGCGGATCCAGGAACTTTCGTCAGGGGGTCCAGGTTAGTCTGACAAAAAGCTCTGACAACGTTTTTTTTTTTTTTTTTTTTTTTTTTTCTTATTTTACAGAATTCAAATGGCCAATTTCAAAGAAATCTATTATTTTTCAAGGTTCCAGAGGGGGTCCAACTTTTTCAAGGGGGGGGGGGGGGTCCAATTGCTTATTCCCTATAGAAACCCATATAACTTGTGATTTTCCAGGGGGTCCGGACCCCCTGTCCCCCCTCTGGATCCGCACTTGATCCCCCCCCCTGAAAAATCATAAAAATATAGGGTTTCTTAGCAATACTGGTCCGGATCCCCTAAAAAATCGCAAAGCTACCACGCCAGCATTCAAATTTGGGACATCATCGGCACGCCAGCGAAACGCCATTTAAATGGCGTTTCGCTCAATTAAATGGCGTTTCGCTGGCGGGCCGATGATGGCCCGCTTTTAGTGGTATTTTGATCCTCCTTCCCCTCATCAACTCATAAAAAACGTTGTCAAAGTTGGACCCCCTCTGACAAAACTTCCTGGATCCACGCATGTCAAGTGTGCCGGCAGTACTGGAATACCGGCGGCTTTTTCAAACAAGTACACGCACCGACTTACCGAGATAGCATCATGAGCATTGAATTTATAGTTTTTTATAACATTGAAATGGTCCAATGTTGCAGGTATAGCAGTTCTAGCCACAATATAACTTTACAAATTAATAAACGTGCGTTGATTTGATTATAGTTATCAATAATTTTAGCAGGAGATTTAGTACATGTCAAACTTATTACCCCTTTTTAAGTGAAAATTGAGATGTGCCACGAGTATAAAAATAGTTGCGACCGTATGAGCAACGTCATTAACAGAGGATCGATCTGGCAGATCGTTGACTGTGATAGGTTGATTTGGAAGCAGGTAACCTTTTAGTATTGCACTAAGGGTAACCTGCTTCTTGAGTCGTCTGTTTTGATTGTTTGTTTGTTTGATTTGCTTCTTTACGTCACATAAACAATCTTTCAGTTATGTAGGGACAGGTCTTCCTGCGTTGAAGAAGTAGTCTAGCATTGCGCTAACGAACTACTTGTGGAAACACATATGTCAGAGTTCTGACCAGTAAATTTTCTTTTTAAAAGCATGGGGATAAAAAACGAGTTTGAACATTAAAATTATTCCTTTGACGAATATATTTTGTCAAATCTACGTCACTGAGATCAATGACTACTTGAACGAGTCAAGAACAAAGATATGACGTCACGAATACCGAATGCGTGACGTCATGATAAGCAGTCATTGATCATGTGACTACTAATAGGCATAATGACCCATAAGTTGAAATTGGAAGCACCTGTTGTGAATTCAGTGATCTCTCAAATATAAACGACCCAAATTTTTGATGCAAAGTTAATTTAATGCTGGACATTTGCTCCTTTTAACTTACACCACTCCGTTTCCTTCATCTTCGAATCCGTACTCCTTGCTCAGCTAATCCGTAGTTTAACCTAAATAACACAAAACCAATCCGAGTTATGACGATTTCGCCTATGCTTTGAATTCATTTGAAAAACCCACATGTGTGGTCCCATAATTTGGTGATTGTTAAGATAACCATATCAAAGTGATTTAAAGCGGTTTATCGCACTGTATAACATCACATAGATGCGAAAATGCATTTTTCAATCATCGTGACTCGATTCAACAAATTTATGTCCAAATGAGCACGCAAATTATGAAGGGGTGTGAATCATACGATGAGCAGATCTAACTGGGAAATCCTATACTTACGCAAGAAACATTTAAGCTTAATGTGGCTAACTGCAATTACTGCTGAGGGTAAAAATAAGTGGTTAAAAAGCTCAATATTACCTGCTGGCATCAAGCGTTGGTGTTGCATCCGCCATTTTGAAACTCAGTCTAATCATACTTCCTTCTGGGGCGTACATTACCACTCAGAGCACATTCGGAGGTGTTAGACAACAGTGGTTATTATGGGTACTTAAAAGAATCATCTCAGTGAAATGATTCTTTTAAATTGCCTCAAAATATATTAATCAATTTATTGAGTGCATATGGGTTTTGTCACAAAAAAGGGACTTTGTTAAGTGCAAAACAACAACAGTACATACCAGCCTGTGCATCATTGAAGTCTGATCAGCACCTTGGTTATTTGCCCACTGGAGACTATGATAGTTTAATTTGCTTTATGCAACTGGTCTAAATTTCACTATTTTAGAATGTCTTTGGTTTAGACTTTATTTTATTTGTATAATATATGATAAGTATACAAAGATACACAGAATACGATTACAATACAACCACTATACAAATGGGATTCAGAAGAAAGTCAAATGACTTATTTGAATCTGTAGCCAGTCTTTGAAGGTGAGCAGTCTGGTTTGAACCTTACCTGGTCCCAACCCTGAAGACAGGTTTTCTCACATTGAGGCCCATATTATTTACAGATTGACTCTTTTTAACTCAAACTACTGATGAGTCAGATTTAAAATCTGGTCCCATGCCTACTTTGTGTGTGAGTTAAGCAACGAAGGCTTTGGCAAGCCTTTCCTCCTTTCATATGTGATAAGTTCCAAAATCTCAGTTCAACTTATGCAGATACTTTGAGCTACCAGGGTTTTGAGATATCCAGAAAATTACAATGTCAAATCACTGGTATTCACTGGCATCACTGTGTTGTGTCCTTGAGCAAGACACATTAATCCTAGCTTAGTACTAGACCTGTCCCTATATAACTGAAAGATTGTTGATGGGACGTAAAGAATCAAATCAAACAAATAACCACTGGTATCCAATGGAATTTAGGTGCCTTTTTCCCAAATTTTGAAAGAAATCCTAATCTTCAAAAAAAAAGTTAAGTTTGGGATTTTCGTTCAGTCAACACACACACTAGCTACATGGTGACATTCTCCTTCTATCTAATGGCAAATAGTATGTGTAATAGCTAATTTTGACCAAAAATGACATAATTGTGCACTTTAACAAATTTCCTAATTTAGGGGTTTACCGTGCAAATTTTCCCAATCTGAAAGGCCATAGAGCCCCTTCCCAAAATTGCAAAAATTAAAATCCCTGACTTTTAAGAATGTCTCTTTACCCTTTGTATTCTGGTGGCTTTTCCCATTCATATTGATACAATAATGTACTTTATTGATACATTATGTACTTTATTAAAGGGGTCAAGGTAAAATTTTCTAAATTATGATGTATTTCTTTATAAACTTAGCAAACAGTGTAGACTCTGATAAAATGCAGCATTTTGCTGCATTTCATCCGGGTCTTCACTGTTTTCCAAAGTACCTGTTTAGGGGTTTCCAGAATACAAAGGGTTAACTTGTAGCCCCCTGGGCTCTTCTTAGAATATACACTGTCTGACAGAAGCATTATTTTTAATTCTTAAAGATATTTTCTACATTGTTTTTAATTTTTTAACCCTTAATGTGCCAATTACAACAACAAATGTCGTCTTCTTTTCTTGTCTGCTGAAATGTTAAAGAAGCCTCTATGGCAAACAGTGTGGACCCAAAACAGACTGCTCCTAAAGGAGCAAGTCTGCTCTGGGTCCACGCTGTTTGTTTCCATACTTAATTCGTCAGTAATGTTAAGAAATTATTTGCAGCAGACGACTTCAGCAGACAACATTTTCAGATGCACTTTTTTCTTGGCGCTTTAAGGGTTAATCACCTGGAGCACCATGACACCAGTGTAACAGCTCTTCACTCTCTGGTCTGCCAACACCTGCCTCATCCATGGCTGGAGGGTAATTAAAGTTGCTCTGTTCCAAAGTCATCATGAAGTCAACTGCTGAGTGAACTAGCTTCTCGGCTTCTGGGTCGGATTTCAAGAATTTTGGAAATGACAGAAGCATCTGTAGTATTGATGAGAGACCATGAGCTGCACCTGCAGAAGATAAAGCACATTTACTTTATTTCACCAAATAAGCGCACTAGGTGTATAACTTTTTAAAACTAGAGGACCTGAGGTCCTGAGGTGCTCACCTGATCTCTTTAATAATGTTAAAATAGGTCAAGGTCAACTACAGCTTATAATGGAACAAATTTTGTTTTTACCATATACATTTGGGTCAAGTGATCTAAAACAATCTAATGAATAATCCATCAAACAGCCCAGTGATTTCTGAGAAAAAGATGTTTAGATAGGTATGTGGCAGTCCAAATGAGTGGCCTTGGATAAAAAGTCACAGATCAGCTTGACATTTGGTACTTACTAAACCATTGTCTCAATAGGTTTAACTATTATTAATTCGGCTCAAGTATAGAAAATGAACATTTTAAGATTTTCTCCATATAAATGCATTAGGAATCAAATTTGACCTTGCTATAAAGTAGGTCAAGGTCAACCTAGATTCATCATTTGTGCTAACCTGGTAGGTCCCACATCCCTGATCCTACATACCAAGTCCCAAAGCCAATCGCCTTTTGGTTCCAGAGAAGAAGAGATTTAAAGAGTTTTTACCATATATGGGCAAGGTGGCCATGTTAGTCATGTGACCATAACAATTTGTATAAGTTTTGGCTAACCAATCATAAGGAGTTCATATGAAATTTGGTTTCAATTGGCCAAGAAATGTCTGAGAAAACTATGTTTTAATATGTTGATGGGGCTCCAATATGAGCGACCTTGGTTGAAAGGTCAAAGATCAATCATGACTTTTGAAAACTTATTTATAGACACTAGATTGAACATATCAAGTGAGAATAATGACTTTGGCTTCCACAGTATTAAAAAAATCAACTTTCCAAAAAATTTCCCATTCAAATGCATTAGGAAGCAAACTTGACCTTGACGTTAAGTAGGTCAAGGTCACCCTAGTAACATCATTTGAACAAACTTGGTAGGCCCCACATCACCAATACTACATACCAAGTCTCAAGGTCACTGGCCTTCTGGTTCTGGAGAAGAAGATTTTAAAAGGTTTTTACCATATATGGGCGTGGCGGCCATCTTTGCATGTGACCAACATATTTTGTATAAATTTTGGCTGACTTATCATAAGGAGTCTTCACATGAAATTTGAGCACAATTGGGCCAATGGTTTGTGAGAAAACTATGTTTTAATATATTGATGGGACCACAATATGAGCGACCTTGGCTGAAGGGCAAAGTTCAACCATGACCTTTGAAACTTATTTAGAGCCATTGTCTCATTAGTTTCAACATATCAATTAAGAATAATCACTTTGGCTTTAACAGTTTTCAAAAAATCAACTTTTCAAAAAAATTCCCATTTAAATCTATTAGGAAGCAAATTTGACCTTGATGTTAAGTAGGTCAATGTCAACCTAGGATCATTATTTGAACAAACTTGGTAGGCCCCACAACCCCGATGCTACATACCAAGTCCCAAGATCTGGTTCTGGAGAAGAAGATTTTTAAAGGGTTTTTACCATATAAGGGCATGGCGGCCATTTTGGTCATGTGACCAGGAACATTTGAACAAACTTTCGTTCCCCCATCCTAAGGAGTCTCCGTTTGAAATTTGAGTTCAACTGGCCCAGTGGTTTCAGAGGAGAAGATGTTTGAAAATGTTGACGGACGGACGACGGACGGACGACGGAGTCACTGGTATGCTAATAGCTCACCTCGGAGCCTTCGGCTCAGGTGAGCTAAAAATCAAATGCCCATTTCTTGTCAATTTGATCCTTTGGGTCAATTTGATCCCCATTTGATGAAGGTCCAATGTTAATGAATTTTGTGTTGCCATCATTTTTTTCTTTTTTTATTCTTTGTTACAAATGTTTAGTCAATTTTTTGCTAGAAAATAAAATTTATATGTTGTAGCTATAATGGGCATGAGTTAAGGTAGCGATAAGGGGATCAATCATACAGAGCAAAGCAGGATACCCTCTTTTGACAAAAGTGTAGTGAAGCCAGCTGATCAGGATATTAACTTTTTCATCTAAAGAATAAATCCATATGTACTAATAATGAAATTAAACGACAGTCAAATCTTGTAAATTCAAAGTCCTCAAGACTAGAGGTTTCATTTTGAATTATTGCTCAGTAGTTCCAATTATAGGGAGGTAGACATAAAAATAATAACCCACAAAAATAATTATTATCATTTTTTTTGCTACCAAACATAAGTCTTGGATGTGCAAAAGAAACGTCTAAAGGAGACGTTTCTTTAACGCATCCCAAACATATGTTATTATATAAAGTTATTAAAATAGATCATGAATGGGTCCTTTTCTCTGAATCCAGCTTGTACCAAATTTATTGCTAATTAGCAGGTACTTCAAAAATAGAAATTCGAATTTTTGAGGTTTTCCTGTACTTTGATTGACTGGGAATCTGAACTTCATATACTGTAAATGTTCTAAAATTTCGAGCACTTTTCTCTTTCTGTTTGGTTATCAGGGCTTGAACTCGCAAAAGCAAACAGGAAAGACCCTGATCAGAGTCTGATCTGGGTCTGTCCTGTTTGTGAAGGCTGTTGTGGCATGCAACTACATGTACTGTTCGAAATTTTTAGAACATTTACCGTAGTGTAAACAACCTATGAAGCACTAAATGTGTGCATGTATGTTTATCAGGTTGTAAACAGTAGTCCTAGTTCAGAGGGGTATGTAAACAGATTCCTCAAAACATATGTTTTGTGTAGATAGTCATTGGAAGCATCTTATCCAATGAGCACAGCAACAAAGGATTACATCTAATGAGCACAGCAACAAAGGATCTCATCCAATGAGCACAGCAACAAAGGATTACATCCAATGAGCACAACAACAAAGGATCTCATCCAATGAGCACAGCAACAAAGGATTACATCTAATGAGCACAGCAACAAAGGATCTCATCCAATGAGCACAGCAACAAAGGATCTCATCCAATGAGCACAGCAACAAAGGATCTCATCCAATGAGCACAGCAACAAAGGATCCCATCCAATGAGCACAGCAACAAAGGATCCCATCCAATGAGCACGGCAACAAATGATATCATCCAATGAGCACAGCAACAAAGGATCTTATCCAATGAGCACAGCAACAAAGGATCTCATCCAATGAGCACAGCAACAAAGGATTACATCCAATGAGCACAGCAACAAAGGATATCATCCAATGAGCACAGCAACAAAGGATCTCATCCAATGAGCACAGCAACAAAGGATCTCATCCAATGAGCACAGCAACAAAGGATATCATCCCAATGAGCACAGCAACAAAGGATCTCATCCAATGAGCACAGCAACAAAGGATTACATTTTAATGGAAAAAAAATTGTTTGTTTTGAAGTTAAATGGTTCTTGCACATATGAATATGCCCATTACTGTATATACCCAAATTATTCAGATACACAAACTCCAAACCTATCTTAAAAGTTGAACAATCCTGATGAGGTTTAGAAAAAGTAGTGATTATATGATGGTACAGAAATTAAATCAAGATCAGACTGCTTCTCTCTGTCCATATAATCCGGTAAATTCAAATTCATGGAAAAGTCAGGAAATTTTTCAATTAAGCTTGAAACCAGATTGATTAGGGCTTTTATTTGACATTCTATCACTATTTTATATATCTCATGCAGTCAATAATTGACAGTACATGAGATTTAGGTACTTACCGCAACTGTGAGCAGCGAAGGCTCTAACGAGCCTGTGCAAATGAGCAGTGTCACGAGAGCTTTGGCTGCCTGCACAAACCAGGAATGAACTTAATTGAAGACCAAGGCCAAAATTTAGGCTTCTAGCTGCACTAGTTAAAGCTACATACACATACATGTTTAAAGAAGATATATACAGTAAAACCTGTGTAAAACAGCCACTAAAAAAAGACAAGATAAAGATCTTAATGACAAATGGTAGCTTAATGAAGGACAAAAGTATTGCAGAATGCTCCCCTTGGAGCATTCTGCAATACTTTTGGCCTGCATTAAGTGATGACCGGTCTTGAAAACCAATTTGTGGTCTTTTTGAGAGTGGAAGTTTTACACAGGTTTTACTGTAGTACCAAAATCTAGTGAACTGATTCAAAATGGGCTTTTTTTAATTTTAGCGTCAAAGAATCTGAACATTTAAATTTGTAATAGACTGCATTAATTTTTTACCTTAAATTATATATCTATCAATGACCAAAACGTTTGGACACTGTTAGGTTAAGTAGGATACCTCAAGAATACTCACCTAAATATTCAGTCTTGTAGTAGGCATACATGAGTGGTATCTGTGGTACCTTTGCTGTGTACCTTCTCCCTGACTCAATCATGACAGAACACAGTTTCTTGATCAGATCATCACTAACAACCTGAAAATATTCACAATAGTTGAAATACCAAAACAGCACATGTCATTTCTGACTTCAAGGTCCATAAAGTTTCATACAGTTAAATCAGGATGGTCCATTGTCTATATTGAGGGGCCAAAGATGATAGCTTCCAAAAAATATTGATTTTCATTCTCTGAAGATCCTGAGTTTGTTAAATAGCAAACAATGCAGACACTGATGAAATGCAGCAGAATGCAAAAATACCCGTTTAGTGGTTTCCAGTCCACAACTTTTAGGGTTAATTCAGAATTCAGTAGTTTTGAGGAGTTGCTCATACACATACATCAAATAGGTTTAATGTTGTGCATATGGACAAATCTTGGCTCCTTCACAACGGAATTTAAATACAATTTTAAAGGGTCTTAGGGTTGCATGATAAACTTAAAGTAAAACAGAATCTGACCTTTGTACTCTTGTGTTATAGAATTTATTAATCTTTGTGAAAAAGCTATAAAATATCTGGCAAGCTTTACATTTTATAGCTTTGCCTCAACTTCTTTAATAAATTCAATAATACATTAGTACTCATGTAAGATCCCTCTATATAGTTTGTTGTATTTTGGAAATATTTCTATAAATAGGTTATGACCAGGACTTTAGTTACGAGTGCGTAACCAAAACATATGTTGTGGGTACTCAAAAGAACCGTCTCAATGAGACGGTTCTTTTGAGCATCCAAAACATATGTTAAAACTGTCGGGTAAGAAAATATTTACATCTTTATGCTGAAAATTTTTGTTTATCTAAACCTGTGGTTATGACCATTCAAACTGTACGCTGGAACATCCAATACTGGAGTTTGGTTGGACAATTCTATCAGTCAAGAAAGACTTACCTGTCTGCCAAGCTTTTTGCGCAGATTCATCGCTCCACAGAGATAGCCTGCACGTCCAACAAACAGCTCGTCCGACCCACATTGCAGAAAATTTATTGGTAAGCATTTCTCACCGACAGCAGCAAACTGGCCTTCATATCTATTAGCTGTCTTAGTATCACCTGTCATCTGGAAAATAAGACTGGCAATAGCATCGACACCAGCTCTACCAAGGATGAACGAGGTTTCATCTCTTGAACCAGATTTCTTTGCATATTCTTGTGACACCTTCAAGTACATCATGGATTGTTCTAGAAAAGAGTGCCTCATGTCGGCAAGCTCTTCAATGCTTGCTAGATAATAAAACATATAGGCCACACCAGCATTACCTAAATAGAGACCTCCATCACAGTTATTTGGGGTCGCTGGCATTCCTGATGTTATTGCCTGTGTCAGAGAAGCAACTTGCCCCTTCCAGAATTGCTTGTTAATTTCAACCTGGCTTCCTGGTGAATAATCAGGCATAGTATTTGGAAAATATCTCATGGTTTTAATGTTTTTGAAAGCAAATTAAGCGTCGATGCAAAAACAACAGTTGCCAACGCCCGAGAAAAGAATTTGGACTGAAGAGAAAGTGAAAGTAGACTCCAGCTGTGACTTTAACCGAATCCCACGATAATGATATGAATCGATTATGACGGTATGACTAATTAACAGAATGAATACCATTTCGCGATTTTTCATAAAACGACTTTTGTCTATCTATCTATTCATAATTTCTCGGACCCAGTATGTTTATTGGGTCCGAGATAATTCTTAACATTTTCCCAGTATTATTATATGATGTACATGCGCATGGTGTGTTAGTACTATAAAATAGATAATGCAGTGAAGCATAGATAAAAGAATGATAACGTACGCGGCCCTAAAGTCGTCACTTTTACGCATTTAAGCGATTGCCCCGGATAGGAGACACTCACTGGCTAAGTATAGACTTTAACAGATGGTGATCGTAATAGGAACGGAGGCGGAGTATGCATGTATATCCGCAATGATATTCCATTTTCGCATAGACATGATTTAGGCTCAGATGATCTTGAGCTACTCTGTTGTGACTTACTTTTGCCAAAATCTAAACCTATTGTAGTTGGTGTTTGTTATAGACCCCCAAACAAAATGACTTTATTGAGAAGCTTGAAGAGGAAATGTTCAAAATTAGAACTGC